>JAVJIF010004168.1:0-129140 GCA_038442645.1 Agave tequilana
CAAGTTATAGACTGCGAAGGCAAGCTTCGCGGCGAAGCTGCATGGCCCACCTTCGACTTCCATGCGAAGTTAGTCCCTGTGGCTTTTTACATTTGGCAAATGACGGAACCCAATTTTTCACCTCAAAGCGAAGGTAGTTTCGCTGAGGAGCGAAACTAGCTTCGCTTGAGGAGCGAAGCTAAATTCAGGTTAACTTCGCTCCAGGAGCGAAGCTGTGACTTTGCATTTTCTTCTCTTCTTTTTGCTAGAGATTTAACATATTTATTTTTCTTTGTTTTACAGTGCACTACGCTTTCGATCCATTGACAATCTTTTCGACTCGGCGAAGAGGGTGGACAGAAAGTATGCATTTCTCTTTTCAAGTCCAGGCTTTACTTATCAGCGATAAGAGCACGTTGGAGTAGAAGGCTAAATTCTGGGTAGGGACCAACATACACTTTGCAGCATCATTTCCACAATCACGTTCGGGGATAATGATAGGACCATATCGGAGGCCAAATTTGTATTTAGAATTGCCACACCCAGGTGTCGGCCGACAGTTGCTTATCCAAGTGGCCCACCTGGTTGCAGACTTGTACTACTGAGCAACATATATGAAAAACTGTGTCATTGCTTCCCCAATATCTTGCCTTTACAGGGCTTATACGCAGGACACTTGAAGGTCACAGAAAAGAGGACATCACCAGTAAGGTCTCGGATCCTCCCTTCACTAATCTTGTTCAAGGAAGTACAAACAATGAAAATCCATGCTCATTTAATGACTTTCTGGTAGCAAAATCTTTTATTAAGCGAAGGACTACGACCTGTGCAGGGGGGAGGCCTTTCGATCCAATTGGTCAAGTGAAATCAGAATGTCCCACTGCATTTTGATATCGAGAAACGCCATTGTTCTCAAAAAGGAGCAAATTAGATCTACTATTCTGGACATAGAGTAACGAATCGCCTACTTTTGAAGTGAAGATAATTGTATGAGGGACAATCTTGATATAACACTCTTGTATTTCTTTATGTTTCTCATTAATCAATAAATTTGCTTTTTTGATCAATGACTTGTCTGGTGTTCTTTCCTTCTTTCTCTTTGCTCTTAAGTTTTTCGCATGAGAAAACTCTAACATGTTGCTTTTAAATTTTTCACATGAGAAAACCTCTAGCATATTGCCTTTAAGTTTTCTATATGAGAAAAACTCTAACATGTAAATTCTTCGGAAAGAACTTAAGAAAAGATGAAATTTCACTAAGTAAAATTCTCGAAGAAATTAAAACCAAAACCAAGACTAATCTTGAACATGATAGAATTAGTCTAGAAAAGAGGATCCATTGGGGATAAAAGAAGGGTAGATCTAATAGTCTGTCTATTCAGAAATGACTGACTGGACATGACATGTTCAGAATTATCAGACCCAAAGTTTTATCATTCAGAGGTGATAAACTGGATGTAACGACAAAGAAAAGTGAGATTGATATTTGTCGGTTAGTAATGATAGATGGATATAACCGGTTGCTAATTACTAAACTCGGAGTATTTATTGTTCAGAGGTGATAAACTGGACATGACAACAAAGGGAAGTCCACAAGGGACTGGAAGATGAAATCCAGATATCGATCGGTTCAGAGGTGATGGACTGGACATGACCAATGAGAAACACCCGAATTCAGAATTTTATCATTCAGAGGTGATAGACTGGACATGAGGCAAAAAAGAAAGATGAGACTTAGCTATCGATCGTTTTAGAGGTGATGGATAGGACATGACCGATTAAGAAGCAATTTGTCGTTCAGAGGAGGCGAACTAGACGTAGCGACAAAAGGAAGGTGAACACGATTTTAGGGACCTGTCTATTCAAAGGTAATAAACTGGACATGATAATTAAGACACATTAAATTCTGAATCCGCTTCCAGAGGTAGTCGTATTAAATTAGCAACTAGCCTACTGGGAAATGCAAGAGTGAATTGAATCTGGGCATCCGTTGGTTCAGAGGTGATGGACTGGACATAACTAACTAAGAGACACCAGGCTCGCAATTCGCTATTCAGAGATAGTCTTATTAACTTGATAGTAAGAACTCCCAGGCTTGACGGGGGAATGAGAACAAAGTTATGGACAGTTTATTCAGAGATGGTGAATTGGACATGGCAATTAGAGTATTAAAAAAGGGAAGGATCTGGGCACCTGTCGGTTTAGAGATAATAAACTGACATAACCGACTAAGAGACATCAGACTCAGAGCTCTGCCATTCAGAGGTAGCGAATTGGACATAATGCAAAAAAGTAGTCCCTACGGACTAGAGGATAAAACTCGGCTATCTATCGGTTCAGAGGTAGCATGGACATAACTGATTGAGAAGTTACTAAGCTTAGAGTATTGCCGTTCAGAGGTGACAAACTGGACATAACGGCAAAAGAAAGGTGAACACAGTTTTAGAGAGCCGTCTATTCAGAGGTGATAAACTAGACATGATAAACTAAGACACACTAAGTTCTGAATTCGCTGCCAGAGATAAGTCATTTTAACTTAGCAGTTAGCCCACTGAGGACTGCAAGAGTGAATGGATCTGGACACCTGTCGGTTCAGAGGTGATGGACTAGACATAACAGACTAAGAAACACCATTCTCGCAATTCGCTGTTTAGAGGTAGTCATATTAACTTGACAGCAAGAACTCCCAGCCCTAATGGGAGAAAGGAGAACAAGGTTATGAACTCATTTGTTTAGAAGTGACGAACTAGACATGACAGTTTGAGTACTATAAAAGGGAAGAGATCGGGCACCCATCGGTTCAGAGGTGATAAATTGATATAACTGACTAAGAGACATCAGACTCAGAACCCTATCATTCAGAGGTAGTGAACTAGACATAACTGTAAAAGAGTAGTCCCTATTGGACTAGAAGACAAGACTTGGCTATCGTCGATTCAGAAGTAGTATGGACATAACTGATTGAGAAGCCACCAAGCTTAGAGTTTTGCCGTTCAGAGGTGATGAACTGGACGTGATGATAAAATGAATTATTCCACCAGGGAATGTGATTTGGTACTTCGTGAGAAATTTAACGTTTCCTTGGAGGAGTTTTGGAAGAAATTGTCAGAGACATGATGTTAACTTGACAATCAAAGAGCCCACTAGGGACTGAAAAGACTCCAAGGGGTATCTATTAAAAACTGGAGAGTTAAAAAGGATTAGCATTTCTGCAGATTTCGCGAGAAAATACTTTAAAGAATTGTCAGAGGTAAGCATTAATGAAACAACCAAAGAGTCCACTGGGGACTGAAAAGGCGCCGAGGGTAATCTATTAAAAACTCACTGGGGAGTTAAAAAGGATTCCACACTTTAAAAAATTGTCAGAGGTATAATGTTAAAGTGACAATCAAGCTGGGAGAGATACGATGCAAATTCCTTGTTGGGAATTTCAAAAAGGAATTATGCCCGGAGTGGTCGTGACAAATTCTCTGCTTGGGGATTCACCAGAGTGACTTGTTAAAGGCTTGATGTTAACTTAACAAGGGTTAATGTACTGTTAATGTAATAATAATTTGAGTGGGCCCACCATTCTATAGAGGAGAATGACAGGGGAGTTCCAATCCTCCAGAGATATTATCAAGATCTGTCGGAGATATTCAAAGGTTTTACTATCAAAAATTTAATGTTAACGTGCAGACTTGATCTGTAGTTCATTTTGTTGGGAAAATGATTACAGTTTGATGTGATCCTTCCATTCCATGGATGAAAATTGGCAAGGACTTTGGTGAAATACACTGTTCTCTGCAAAATGTAAGAATATTGTTAGAGAATTTTGCCGAGGAATAGGAGACAATGCTCCTAAAACTTGCTTAGGAATCAACTCAATCCTGCTGGGGAATAATAGAATAATACTTCTAAAATGCAGAAAAAGTCAGAGGTAACTTATTTGTTTTGTGGATCCAACATGACTTCCATGGAAGACAATTGGTAAAGGACTTTAGAGAAATCAAATGTGATTGATTGATGTTTTGACCTGCACATAAATATAGAATTTCAGAACTTTTAAAACAGTAGTGCAAGATGCTCAATTCTTCCGCTATAGCAAGTGACTATGCGGGTCGTGATCCACAAGGAGGGACTTGCGATGGAAGCTTTTTTAGCAAGCTCTCTTTTAGGTTACAAAGAATGGTTGAAGATCTTCTTTTAGTTCTTAAAAAGAAAAGAGAAAAATGGAGTTAAAGTCAAGTTAGGAAGAAATTGGTAGAATGAGAAGATGGAGAAAATAGAAGTGATATATACAAAGAAATTGAAAGAGTGAAAGAGATTTGGGTGATTATGGTGTTGGTGATCTACACTAAAAGTTACAAGAAAAGAAAAAAATTAAAACCTAAAAAACATACTTATCTCTTCGGCTCCTGCTTACCTTTTACCCGTATCGACGATGTACCTTTACTTGAAGGCGAGCGAAGCATGGCGGATGAGATCTTCCCCATTCCCGATTTACACTATAAAATGAAGGGGTGAGCTATACTCCCATAAAAATGGATATCCATCACCATAAGCCATCAACGGCACTTGCAAGGACAAGGCAACTTCGAGGCTATCGGTTTCATTTGAATCCATAAAACAAAAGAGGGAAGCAAACAAAAACAAGAATAGAAAAGAAAAAGAAACCTCGATTCGATTCAAATAACAATGAAAGAAAAGATCACTTACACGGTGTCACATTCAGTACAAGCTTGCTCTCATTCCTCCATGAAAGTCTCCTCTCCTCTCAGTTACATAAATGAAATAAAAATTACATAAAAAAAACTAAAAACCTAAGTTACAAATTATAAATTAGCCTAAGTTCTGCTCTCTACTTGGTCCTTCTCTCCTTTGCCTTTGAGATTGCAGGTATTTATAGGAGAAATACAGAGGGTAGAGGAGTATGAAGATAAGAGAAGCTGGCTATTTTTGAATTTGAATCTTCTCTTATCTCCAAACTTGATTTGATGTGGATATTCAGTTCTGATCTGCAGCTTATTGGCGTATTAATTGCTAAAAATAACTTATCAAATGATAGAATTAGAAATAATGATCAACTTAAGAGTTGTAGTCCTTTAAGTTCTCTTTCTGGATCATCTTGAATCATCAGATTTGAGTTCTGGTAGCGAAAGTTATGATTCAAATACTAAAATGTATCAAGCCAGAACTGAGTCAGAATTGCTTCATCTCATATGTTAATCTTCTCTCTATTCATTTATCCCTTTGGATTTAAACTCTGTATTTGACGTTATCCTTAATTGATCTTTAGCTTTAACCACCTGATTCACCAAAAACTAAATTTAACCAACTGGATTTGGGATCATCCTTTTTTAACCAAATAGATCTAGTTAAATCTAAATTTAACTGATATTTATTTGATTTTATCCTCTTTCTCCCCATGATTATCTTCTGCAAAATAGACATTTAAGATAAGAAATTTAGCAGATTTATTACATGATAAATGTGGAATGTAATAAAGAATAATGCAATAAATGTGTGCAATTAGTGATCAAGTCCCTTAGGATTTTTAGCAAACTCTCAGCTATTGACGGATTTGGTGTTACTTTACCAACTACCATTTGAGTTGGGCTAGCCATGCCTTTCCTCTCAGCGTGATAAATTATCAAAAATTTTATATTGGGCTTAGAAGCTAATATTTTCCTCTAGCTTTATTCTCCGAAGGCTTCAGATCATGCCATTTGAAGTGGATCTTTCCGTGTTCCATAGGTGACCTCTATAATCTCTCTAGGGATTAGAGAGTTAAACTTCGTGGAGAATTTGTCGAGTAAGTCAAAATTCCTGGTGAAGTGTCACCTTAATCGGGATTCTTATTCTCAGCCGGTTGTTAAGTCGAGACATGGAACATAAGCTCCACGAAAAATTTATCGATTAAGTTAAAATTCCTTATAAAACTTTATTATATGTTCATCATGGCTAAGACTCAGGCTTGCAGCTGATCACCGAATCCATGTGAAGACAGTGGAAAGATTCCGACGAGATGTGTCACGAACCTTCTTCAATGAACTTAGCTCGATCGAGGTCATCGCGAGATCGAATCATGATTTGTCGAATGATAGAGGCGGAGAGATGATTGGAGTCATGCTTTCTCTTATATATTAAACAATCACCATCTTTTCGGATCAGCAAGGGATGATCAGGAAGAAGAGCGCTTAACATCACCGTTTAAGCACTCTTGACTTTGAAATAAGAAAAATAATAAGACTAAAATCAAAATTTTGCCTTGTCTTCTTTTTGATGTTAACACCCTAAATCATAACAACTGGATGTCATTCAAAATCCCAGGAGGAGTGGGGATGAAATTGATTCCGCTCGAGGACAAGGATTTGTTATAGAAGAAACAGTCAGGCAAGTTTATCCAAATGACCAGAGGTTTAATGTTAATGTGGTCATGTATAGTACTTTCTTGATCAAAGGTATGGTGTTAACATGATCAGGGATAGTACTTCTTTAAGAACTTTCCATTAATCAGCATCAGGAGCGTATCACCGTTGGATTCGCTAGGCGGTATGCTCCATTCGAGTGGACTGTCTTTACCATGAAGGGTTATTCCCATTTAGGTTGGAATTTTCTCTTAGTCTTGTATGTCATGATCATAGGTTGCTTGACGGGTAAGACCAAATCTCCTGTCTGAAATACTCTCTCCTTGACCTTTTTATTGAAGGCCTTCAAAATTCGAGTTTGGTACAACTCAATGCGTTGTTGAGCCTATAGTCGTTTCTCATCCAGCACTTCCAGCTCTTGGAGGCACAAATGATCATTATCTCCTTCTATTATCTTGGTTGCCAAGGCAACGCGAAGTGAAGGCATTTATATCTAGAGGTATGACTGCTTCACACCTATAAACTAGAGAGAGGCATATTACCTGTAAGAGTTCGGACTGTCATTCAGTAGGCCCAAAGATATTCACTGAGCTTCTCATTACAATCTCGTTTGCTTAAAGAGATGAACTTTTCAAGGAGCTTGATAATCATCTTGTTGAATGCCTCTGCTAACCCATAGGCAGGAGGGTTGTAAGCAGTTGGAGCCACATTCTGAATTCAGTATTTGTCGCAGAACTGATAGAAAGATTAGCTTGCAAATTGGGGACTATTGTCATGGATGATCTGCCTAGGACATCAAATTGGTGGATGACATGGTGTTTGATGAAGTTGACCACATTGGTTATCTTAACTTCAGTGAGCGGTGCAACTTCTACCCACTTTGAGACGAGGATGAACCAATGACCTTTTGCCGACAGGAAGGATTGATGGGTCCTACAACGCAATCCCCCATGCTTCAAACGACCATAAAGCGACCGTGGGGTGGAGTAGCTCCAGAGGTTGATGTATGAAGTCTGTATGGATTTGACAGGCTTTATACCTTCTTGCGTATTCAAATACGTCAGTGATCATAGTTGGCTAATAATAGCCGAGTCAGTGCAGTCAATCCTTAAGCTTCGGGTCTGGTTGGTGAGCTCCACATATGCCATTGTGGGCCTCTTTAAGTACTTCTCGTGCTTCCGAGATGGATAAATAACGAAGAAGTATACCATCGTATGAACGGAGGTATATCGTCTTCATCATTGTGTCATAGTAGAATCTAGTAGATCTTCGTCAAACAGAAGCCACTTTCTTAGAATTATCGGGTAGTATGCCATGCAGAGCATAATCGATGATCGAAAATCGTCAGTCCCTCGGTTCAAAGTTTTTCGAGGTTATATGAACTTCGCTAACCTCTGAACTGTACTTTGGTAGAAGAGATGATGAGTAGCCACCGTAAAAAGATAAGTGGTGTCTGCTAGTAAGGCCAATGTAGCTGCGAGCACCTCTAAAGCATCTGCCTTTGTATTCAGGAGGCGACACACATGGCTAATATAGAAGCTGTCAAATGAGTTGGCCAATTTAATGGATGCATGGGCTTCAAAGTACTGTACCCCTATTTGTTGAGCGAGTTGGAGGCCAATGAGTAAAGCATTATGCTCATTACATTAATAGAGTAGGACTCTGTCAATGAGAATGCACGAGGAAGAAAGTGATTCTCAAGCGAGACGAATACCACCCCCACTCCGGCAATGATCTTGCTTGTAGGGCCTGTTCTTGACGCATCGTCAAAGAACACCTGCCATACATCATCTTCTGAGATTATATTGGCTTCGATGACCTTATCTGGGATGTCCCTGTGTAGTTTTGACGTTTTTAAAACTGGATGGGCTGCCAGAAAATCTGCGAGGACTTGTCCTTTAATTGCCTTTTGGGAGACAAAAGTCATATCGTATTGAGACAACTAAATGGCCTAATTAGCTAGTCTTGAATTCAATGACTTGATTTTATCATGAGAATATGCAGGGGACTAACTCTTGAAATGACATGTATGGTTTGGCCAACTAAATAATGTCATGTTTTTTGGACAACGAATATAAGGGAAAGACATTCCTTCTCAATGAGGTTATATCGAGATTCAGCCCGATCACAGTTCTGCTCAAGTAGTAGATGGCTTGTTAACCTTCATCATTCTTCTGTGCTAGAAGAGCGCCCAAAGAGTGGTCCATAGTACGTACATAGAGCAGAAATGTTTTTTCCAAAATGAGAGCCACTAGGACCGGAGGCTTGGTGAGATATTCTTTGATATCTTTGAAAGTCTTTTTGCAAGCTTTATCCTGTACGAAGGAGACACCTTTTTTCGTTAACCATGTAAACGGTTGGCAACGACCTGAGAGATTTGTGATGAATATTCATATATAGACTAGTCTGCCTTGTAGACCTTTGAGCTCTGTGAGGGTCTTTGGGGTTGCATGCCCTAAATTGCCTCAACTTTATCGGGGTCAAGGTGAATTTCTTTGGATGTGATTATGAATCCAAGGAACTTGTCACTCAACACTCCCAAAAATGATTTGGTTGGATTCATCTTCAGTTGGTGAGCCCGCATGATATTGAACACGACTCTCAGGTTGTCAAGATGGTTGCTTTTGCTGCGACTCTTGACCGCAATGTCGTCAACACAGCATTCCACCATTTTTCATAGAGGATCACGAAAAATTGTGCTTATGGCACGTTGATAAGTTGCACCAAATGACATTGGGGACACGGAGTCCCGTCATCATCAATAAGGATTGCCAATACTTATGTTATAAAGGTTTTGAGTCAGCGAGTCATTCCTAAGTGCCTCTCTCGTCTCCTTTGGGAGGCGACATATCGTACAGAGTTATATGAGCCGAAATATTAGCAAGTTATACAAATATGTCGAAGTGAAATGGAGCATTGAGCCCAGTTTGAAGGATCCTTCTTCAATGATATATCGAATCAGAGCTCCTTTTGTTTCCCTTTGTCCAGTGGCGGGGTGGTGCCGAAGCCTGAACTAGTGCAGTTGTTCCAGCGTCGTTGGCTGTTGTGTCTCGTCGGGGGGTCTGGTTGTACTGTCGCAGGTACGACTTTTCAGACCGAGTGCCTACTGGTTGCGAAGGAGTTGGCTGTGCCGCCAAGGCAGCCTTCTCCTCTTTTGAGTCACTGAGAGAAGTTATAGTCACAGAGTCATCATCCGTTGCTAGGGAGATGACGTTATATGACTTGCTTTTGAGGTATGGCTTGCTGGATTCCCATTGCTCATCATTAATGATATCCGGGTAGACCCACATGATCTCTCTTCGTATTTTGTCATTATTGGAACGAAGCCCTTAGCTTTCTGCTTCTCCGCCATCGGGTTGACAACATCCAGTCTGACTTTAGGGACTGGAGTAAATCCATCTTGGACCGTCATCTTCAGAAAAGTCCCGAAATTAAGAGTTACCATATTTGCAGTGACTTTCTTTTGCTCTGACTTGAGGGTTAGAACTCCGGCATCCACTAATACTTGGATCTTATCCTTGAGGATAAAGCATTTGCTGGTGGGATGATGCACCATTCTATGGAAGAGACAGTAGTTGAAATTGTTTGTACGTCCCACTTCATTAGGTCGCTATAGTTCAGGTAACTTGAGCTTATTACCCTTGTGAAGCAAGTGAAAGATTGTCACCACTTGCTCATCTTTGAAGGAGTAAACCTTTGGTAGAAATTTGAACTCCCAATTGCTATTGGTGCCACTTTCTGCTTTGGTTGAGCTTCTCCTGATAGCTCAATGGGCATGCTTTCTCCCCTTTGGTTGGGAAAATTGGGCTGCATCATGCCTTTTGGTGTTGACCTTCATTTGTTCTTGGGTGTCGAGCATTTAAACTTCTTAGCCGATTTCTCGGTTATCTCAGCTTGCTCGACAAGCTCTTTTCATGTATGAGTTTTGACAACTCCCATACGAATTTTCACTTTGTCAAAAAAATTATGCCACAGGTTTGGAGTAGCATGGGCAATGGCATGCCAGTAGGGCATATAAGAGAAAAGTTGTCGAACCTTTCAATATATTCCCGCATGGGTTCTCCTCTTTTCTGGGTCGTCGAGAAGAGCTTGTCCATAGGCATCTCGGTGCCATCATCTTAGAATCGAGAGAGGAATCAGATTTCTAGGTCAACCCAAAAATTGATAGAGTTGCTGGGCAGGATCTTGAACCAATCAAAAGCTACCTCCTTAAGGGTGCCAATGAATAGCCTAGCCATGATGGGATCATTATCTATTACATTACCGGTTTGAGACTAGAAGTAATAGATATGCTAGTTAGGTGAGCTCTTGCCATTGTACTTATGCAACGTAGGTGGCTTGAACTTTGGGGGGTGCAATACTGAATCTCATTCTAGCGGGTAGGGGTGAGTCATCCTTACTTTCTTCAGTTTGTTTCTCTAGGCTAGGGATGCAATCTGAGCTTGAATGCCTTTGATTACCTCAACATCGATTGGGGAGTTTTTCTTTGACTTTCCAGTCTTAAGATATCCATCATTGTTGCGCTCCTCTTCATCGCGATTGCTACCGATGTCCTTGATGTTTCGGTTGACTAAGAGCTGAGCTAGTATCTGCTGGATGCTTTTCAAGGCTTCTTATTGAGTCTTGGAAGTCTGCTCTTGTGCCTCCATTCGTCGATGGAGATCTTTATCGAGGTTATTGTCGGCCATGTTGATTGACATCACCCCCATTTGCTCGGAGCTGACGGTAGCGGAGGAAGCGTATCCACTGACTTCTCCTTCATCGTTCGACCATTAAAAAAGGCTTCTCAATAGTTCTGGTGACATTGCTCTGAAAGAAGAGGGTTGTCCATAATTGTAGGGTATCACTACCCTAGAGCAGGTACCTCGAAAGGCACCTTCAGGTTCAATCAGAACCTGACTTAAGCCTGAGTTCTAGTCAGGGTATGAGAACTAACTTAGGGTGCGCGAACCCCTTGTCTTCCTCTTTGAGATCGTGCCAGATCTCTTCCTACACTTGTTATGTTGACAGAGACTGCAGCGAGGCGAGGTTTCTTGGTTTTCCTCTTCCTCCTAGATTTGAATTCTTGGGAGACTGGGGCTAGGAAACAGTCAAATACTGATGGTTTGTTCAAAAGGGGCGTTATGGGGATTGGCCCCAAGCAACAATCAGCAGAATGCATGGTCACCAGTTGACACCCCACTCATCCACACTGAAACGGTGAGATGTAAGCTTGCTTTTTAGGACTGGATTTCCGCTTGTTGCTTAGAAAGTCCGTAAGTCTGTGTTGACCTGACCCAATCGATCCATCATGGAGACTAGGGAGGCTAGAAGTTAGCCTACATGGGCTAAAAAGTCTTAGGCTTAGCCTAGACTTAGCCTTAAAGGCTGATTTTCTGGCTGAAGGTATAGCGTCGCCGCGAGGCGAAGCTATCTGAGCACTTAGTGCTTTAGCACTACTGTACAATGCTTTCCCTTTAAGTGAAGTAGCTTCACTGTTGACACCAGAGGGTGCTGTAACTTCGCCGCTCAGAGCTTTCTCAGCGGAAAGCGAAGTTGCTGCAGCTTCATCGGTAGCACTTAGGAGTGCTTTGCCCTTAGCTTTGCAGGAGGAGCGAAGTTGAGCCTCGTGAGGGCTGTGAAGTAGTCTTACAGTCAGAGACTGCTCTAGCCTCTCTTAAAGCTAAAGTGGAGGACCCTTTAGCCTTGCATAAGGCTGAGTTGGATTTTTCAATCCAGAGAGCCTTTAAGGCTAGTTTAACTTCGCTTCCAACCTGTAAGTGCTGAAATGAAGCTGATTCAGTCTCGATTGAGGTTGAAGTAGGCCAGCAGACGGCCTTCTCTATCCCCTTAGGGACTTTCTTCTGAGCTATGGTTAGAGTAGACCTAACCATAGAGATCTTCATGTGATTGCATGCACTGGTAGGGATTTAACCACCCTCGAAGAGAAGTTGCTTAAATTTTTCTTGCTCAAATTGGATGACGAAGGTTTCAACAGTAGTCCCGGGGGTCTCACCATCGCATTGCGGCGTTGTCTTCTTTTTGTTAAAGAAGATTTTCCCCAGCAGAGTCGTCATCTTATTTTCCATTAAATTGTAAAAGGGAAAAACTTACAAAATATTCGAGAAGAATTACAAGTACTTACAAAAATTACAGGAGCTCTCTTCTCTCAGAGTTTCTGGCAAGTATTCCGGTGGAAGTCTGGTGAGCGTGCGACCACTTTGTTCCATTGATAATGCGAGTGGTTGAGTCTTCGAGTTTTTTGCTTAGAGTTTCCTTCTCGCCTGGTTCCGAAAATCCTTTGAGGGAGGAAGATCGCTAGAGTATTAGCTCCCTGAAAGAGAGAAGTAAGGTTCTCTCAAGGAGCTTGGAAGTTAGAGATTCTTCTCTTCAGAAAGCCTCCTTGGTCTTTAGCTTCTTGATGAGGAGAAGTCCAACCTCTTCTTGAAAAATCTCTAGCCAGCCCTTAGCCTGCCTAGAAATGGGCTATTTATAGACTTTATGGGGTGTAACAATCCCTTCTAAAAAAAACAGCAGATTAATTTGGTCAATCTGATCTAGCTTCGCTCCTGGAGCCAGAATAGCTTCGCGGTGAAGCTAATCATAGCTGGAGTAAAGTTAAAGACCCCTGCATGGAGTTATTTAGCCAGCTGGCTTAGGATTTGTTACAACAATCCCTTGATTCCCTCCAGTAATCAGGGGATTTGTCTTGATTCCCTCTAATTGATTGAAGAGTGATTGGATTAAGGCAAATAACTGCCAAATATATGATAAGGATCACATCAATCTCGTGCTGAGTTTTAAATGGTCAAAAATGACCATATAATCTCGCGACAGAGCTAGCTCATAGCGGAGCTAAGAAAAGAGCTTCACAGCAAAGCTAAGCTCACAGCGGAGCTATTGAGCTTCCTACAAAGCTGGCAATTAGCTTTTATCAGAGATATGCAAAGCTTGCAACGAAGCTTAGAAATGAGCTTTTAGAGGAGCTAGGAGATGGCTCTCAACTGAGTTATAAAGAGCCTCAGGTGAAGCTAGAAAATATAGTTTGCCGCGAAGTTAGGTTTTTTGCTTCCTGAATTTTCTTCAGAGGATAACAATTGGCTTATTGTCTGCTTCACTGGATCAGTGGAGTCCAAATTATCGTCCTGTCTATTAGGGATGGATAAATCTTCAGCCTGTCTGCGACTTGTCTTTTGAAAGTATTGACAAATTAGACATCAGTTAAGGAGTGTCAACAGATGATATACACAAGGAGAATACCCACGTATGCACGCTAAGCCTTAAGTAACCTGAGCGAGCTATAAAATTTACTATACTAAATTATGATTACTACAACAATACATATAAATGTTTACACATGGTAAAACATGAATAAAGGAATGGAATGATCAATGAGTCCGATATATAGGGAATCAAAAGGATAACGACATGAATGAAAGTAAACAAGAATACTAGAATCAGGTAGAGGGAAACTCTGGCTCCTCGCAATATATATGGTCTCATCGAACACCTGATCAATAGAATAAAGTATCATATATCTAGATGCGTAAATTCAGGGGAGTGAGAAAACTCCCAATAAGCGTGTAGAATGAAGGAATAGTGCACGCGCATAATACGAGTAACATATCACTAAACTAACATAAAACTTCTTTATAATAGCTACATATATAAAACAATAATTAAAAGATAACCAACTAATAGCATGATACAACGTAAATAAGGATAACTCACAACACTGTAAAAACGAACAACTGATATCAAAGAGTTGTGTTACCTAACATATGTCTCTAATCTGTTTGGATATTATGACCTAACTAATGTGGTACTTAGCTGCGTTCCATACCACAATTATTTTCTCACATATCAAACAATATTATCATTATTGTAACTGCCTGCTAATGTAGTGCATGTATTTTGGAAGGGTACCGTGCGTGCCCGATATCACGGTCTAACATTCCTTGCACTGAATCAGGACGGACCGCAAGATCCTAATAACTGAGACCACAGCTCCACAAAAAAAAGACAACTGGTGTGGTGTCGTAGTCCTGGCAAAGGCTTGACAACTGAATAACTAGGTAGTCAGTACTACCTTGGTTCTCCATTATGGAACCCAAAACTCGGTTAACAATAATAAGTCATTTCAAAATACACAGTATGCATTATCAGGCAATTACATTTTTTTCGGGTTATGATGTCTTTTATTAACATGCAAATAAAGATATTAATAACTGAATATCTACAATAACTATTGATGTCAATAATAGCTGATATCTGACAGTTGAAAAACTGTATCTGACAACTAATAACTGGCAACTAATAACTGACACCTGTCATAGAATATTGGAGATATAGAGTCACTAACAATAATGGTGTCACTAATAACTGAAATCGATCAATAACTGCTATAAAATTTTGAACTGAAGTCACTGATATCTAAGAGATCACTGTCACAATATATCTATATTTATGACTCAATATCTGAATAACTAGAATGATAAAGAACTAATCATGAAGTGAACTGCTGAATATCCTCGAGATCAAACTAAATCAATGGATATCGAAATCATAACTAAAAAGTGGACATCCTCAAAAACATGAAATCTTGAATGGTCCACATCTACTACTAAACATCAACAAAATCATCCATAATCATACAATAAATCGGTGAATAAATCTCAAAAATATATACAACCAATAATCCAACTATCATCAATCTCATCTGAACATTATTCAAGATCCAATAAAAAGAATATAAATCTCAGATCAACTCCAACTATAAATAAATCCATATACAATCCGAGTATCAAGAAAATCAGTCTATTAATAAGGCAACGTCCTATTTAATCTATCATCAATATCCAAATGAATTCCCATCTTAATTATCACCAAATAAATAAATAAATATCAATTCTACTAAATAACTCACATGAAATCCACCGATCCTAAAACTCCAGCTCTAGAACCATCAAGAACTCAAAATAAACTCAGGTAAAACTATCAAATTCCCAGAATATCAATACTCCCAAAACATCAAGAACTCGAAAATACGCAATAACTCTAAATACCACCAAGCATATAAAGAACAATTATCTGACAATCTAGCCCTCATCGATTCATCAATCATCAGCTGATTATCATGCAAGTTCCAAATCACCACAACTCTTATATTATATATATCCTAAATCCAGTACCAAATTCTATTTTGAACAATTGAAATACTCGCTAACGAAATGATGCCGGAAACAAATATACACTCATATGAAATAATAGGTAAAAATGATTTCATTACCATAATAAAATATAATATACTTAAACAAGTTTAAAACACTCACATGTAAAATAATAAAAATACAAAAATATAAACATTCACTTGAAATGACGCGGATCCAGGTCTGAATCACTGTCGGTTTTGCACTGCATGAACCGGTCTGGATCTCCAAGTCGGCTCGCGGGTCGGATCTTTGAATCCTTAGCGTATCGACACTCTACAAACACGAATCCGATTTCTCTGTTACTGGTTCCAATAGCATGAGCTGTAACACAAACAAAAACACATAGAGAGAGATAGAGAAATAGGGAGAGAGAAATACACAAATCCACACTTACACTCATACACAAACAAATTCACACATATGCATACACTAACATAATACATACACACATGCTCACGCACACAGATACACATACACACACGTACACGCAAATACACGTGCACACACACACACACACATTAATATAATACACACACGTTCACACACACGCATATGTACAAACACACCAAAAGGGTCAACACATACCCCTAACACACACATGTGCACTTAAACACACACACACGCAAAGCACAACAGATAGAGAGAGAAGAACTTACACACACACACACACACACACACACACACACACACACACACACACTATATGAATACACATACTTAAGAGAGAAGGAAAGATAATCAGAGAGATGGAAAAGGGGGGCTCACGCACAGAGGAGGGCAGCGTGGGTTGCGCGGAGCAGAAGGGATTGGACGGCTCACGGGCAGAGGTTGCACATGAGTGGTCGGGTCCATCAACGTGAGAGGAAAGGAGGTAACAATGACACTCCTAAAAGTACACCTGAAGGGGGGTGAATAGGTGTAATGCTAATCAAATACGAAAATGCAACAATTAAAATGAATAATACAAATGGTCAACGCAAATCAAGGAGTAAAACTGGATTCCCAATTAAGGGCTATAGGACTTCTCCTCTATATTCCTCTAGATAAGAGTTGAGGTGCTCAATTGCTTTCTTGATTGAAAGATGAAAACTGACAAGTATGAATAATGCAATAGATGAATAGCAAGTGCAATGAAACTAAAAACACAAGTGTAAGCAATAGAGATAAGCAAAAACATAAATTCAAGCAATAGAGATAGAGTAAGAGAAAGAGAGAAAGTAATCACAAACACAAGAGATTTGTTTCGAGGTTCGAGCACCAAGCTCTACATCCCGCCTTCACCGCGTGAAGGATTTCACTATCCACAAAGGAACTTCCACAAAGAAACTACAAGGTCTACAAGAGACTCGGAGTATACAACTTCAACCTTCTATCCTCTACGTAAGAGGTAGCACAAAGCCAATAAAGTTTACAAGCTCTTAGCAACTACAAAGATCATAAACTCTCTCTTTATAACTTTCTAGAGTTTTGAGTGGAGAAATAAAACACAAAAATTTTATATGAGGGAAAATTTAGTTGAAAAAATAGAACTTGAGAGCTTAAAACTTACAGAGAATGATTTAGAATTGAGAGCTCTTGAAACTTAAAAGAAAAAAACTTGATGTTTTCTTAAAATTTTGATTTCAGAAACTTGTGTAAAAACTTGTAACTTGGATGAGAAACTTCTCTTACAAAGACCCATGTATATAGGTAGTAGGTAAATATCATTAGAGAGCTAAACCAGTCAATAAAACACTGATAAATTTCTAATAAAGTAAAATATACTCGTTTGAGGAAAACAAAATAGCTTGAAAGGATAAAAACTCGTTTTAATTCAAAATAGGCTAAAATGGTCACTGGGACTGTCGACCGTCCAATAAGGCTGTTGACAGTCCAGTGTGCAACGGCTAATTTTTTAGCCGCTGCAGAGCTAGACTGTCGACAGTCCAATGAGTCTGTTGACAGCTCTATTGAAACATAGCGTATCAGCTGTCAACAGTCCAAGAGGACTGTCAATATGGAGCCAAAAATTAGAAAATTCTGAGTTATTGAAAATACCTGTCGATAATTCTCTGAAAAGAACCTGTCGACAGGCCTGTCGATAGTTCAAGAGAACTGTCGATAGTCTAAATGAAAAAACATAGGTTTTTGAAATCTTTTTGAAACAATTTTTGTATAGATTAACTTGTGCAAGTGTGTGTGATTCTTGAGCATCAATTCAACACCAAAATTTAAGCACTCTAAGATCTTACATTGGGTTATACTCTCTTCAAGTCTTCATCAAGAGGGCTTCTTCAACATTTAGACTTTGATCGTCGGAGCTTGAATTCCTTCTTTGAATCAACTTGATTTCTTCAAAACCTTCTTTTTGAGGAAGAATGGAACAATTTTCAATCTCTTAAACCAAGCTTATAAACACTAAAACTTGATTAGTACTAAATAACTTCATGTAGTTTGTAATCATCAAAATAAAACTGGAGAGTATACCTATGGGCCAACAACCCCCTTTTGATGATCACAAAACACATGAGTTATTTAAGCAAACAAAAATGAAGAGCTTGGAAAGCTCCTCCTGAAATTATGCGTATATATCAAGTTCAATCATACATGACTAAAAGATATAACAATAACAAGCAAGTCATATACATATGGGTATAAATTTTGTAATATAAAACATTATGCATAAACGGACCAACCTCTTTCCATACCCCAAACCAATAAATAAGTATACAAGAAAGAATAAGATTCCAATAAATAAACATTAAAAATATTGCATACAAATAAGAGAATGGATAAGAGGCACATGAAAAACAAATAAACAAATAAAACTAAATACTTCTCCCATTTTTGTCATATATCAAAAAGAGGAATGCTAATATTAAAATCCAAAAATGAAAATGAATCATTTGAACATGTACATGATACTCATTTGAAAGTAAAACTAAACTAAATGGAAAATTTTATGAAAAATGATGTAAAACTCATAAAGGCAAGAAAAATCATAAACTTAGTCCATCATGCAAAAATTAACTCACCACAAATGAAAAAAAACTATTAAAGTCAAGTGGTTTAGTTAAAATGTCCGCTAATTGAAAATCGATAGAAACATATTCAATTTTAATATCTCCTTTCTCATAATGGTCTCGAAGAAAGTTATATTGAATCTCTATATGCTTGGTCTTACTACGTTGATTTGCATTCTTGATCATATGAATAGTACTAATATTATCACAAAATATTTTGATATCATCATTGTTGGCCCAGAGGCCTTTCACCTTAGTTTTGATGATGAATAACTTATAAAGGTTAGTTTACTAATGGTCTTGTGTTTAATAAGTTTCAGATATTGATCAAGATCTTAGTAGGTGATTAGCTTCAACAAAAGATTCAAAGTCAAGTTTTAGAGCTAACACATGATGATTCAAGAGCTCGCGTGCCAAGATCGCATCTGGCACTCGGAAAGAATAAATCTCATTTGGATCGAGTTTGGATCGAGTCGTCTTGAAGATGAAGATTGACAAGAAGATCTCAATTTGTTTATTTTTTATTTAGTTTAGATCTTGTGTAAAGATAGCTTAGTTTTGATATGCTCAAGTATACACACACAAAAGTCAAAAGTTTTTTGGTTTCAGCTTAACCGGTTTTGGATTTTCAAGAATATACATATATGATTTTCATGAATAGTAGAATCAAAAGAAGTTTACATGGCTTAATATATATTAAATTTTATCCATATACATCTATGTTTCATATTAACTAAAAACTTATTTTGATGATTCTAATTCATGTGTTTAGAGTCCTGTTTTTAACAAAACTTACTTTGGGATTTAATATCAAAAATATAGATATATATTTTATATGTGTATTAGATTCTATCCTATGCTTTAAAAACTGTTTAAATATCTTGTTTTTGTATTTTTACAGTTTTGGAGAAAATGAATCTTCATTTCAAAATATAAGTTTTTTGAAAATACAGTTTTTGGTTTAAAGCTTAATTTTTATATCACAAAAATAGTTCAAATTATTTGAAATATGTGTTGAATTTTAGTGACACATATTATTTCTTTAAATATTTATAAGAACTTATTTTTGTGAATTTTATGAGATTTTATGGGTATTTAAAAGACTAAGTTTTAAACCCTAAAATCCAGCCTGAAACCACTAGCGGTTGACCGACCGATCGACCGGACCAGATCTCGGTTGACCAGGTTGTCGACCGATATGCACAGGACCGTGCACAAGGCTTTGGCCATTGGGCCGGTCGACTGTGCGGTCGACCAATCCAGAGAGCAAGCTCTCTGGATCTGGCCCCCGGTCACCGGTCAGTCGACGACCAGAGAGACCAGCTCTCTGGTTCTGGCCTCAGACGAACGGGCAGTCGATTGTTAGGCAAATTGCCTGGGGAGGTTGACTGTGCGGTCGACCAATAGCCCTAATAGTCAGAAATCTGACTGTTGGCTGGTCGACTGGGCGGTGACCGATATATCACTTTGACCTGTTCTGGACCCCAGCGACTATATTTTCAGACCCATATAAAATTGGGTCTTTGAGGTCAGTTTTCACTAAAATTTTTAAGAGCAAATTTTTTTCACTGCTCTTAAGTTTTCAGCAGTTTTTAAAATAAGTTTAGAGCTAAAATCTCTATCTTATTTGTTTTCAAAATTTTGGAAAATCAAAGAAAATCAAGTCTTTGGAATTCTATTTTATTCTTCATTTTATATATCCATCAAGAAGTTTTTCCTAAGGATTTTTTTGTTGTTTTATTTCTAAAAACTTTGATTTCTCACATACTTGAGCTAATCAATTCTAATTCTATCTTTAAGATTTTATTTTTGTGAGAAATTGTTTGTGATCCTTTGAGATCACCAAGAGAGTTGTGATCATAGAATCACGAGTTGTAAACCTTTTCTTTGCTTTGGCTTTATACCTTCCCTCTTATGATGAGGTAATTATATTGAGAGAGGAGTTGTGTACTCCAAGTGTGAGTTGTAATTCCTCGGTGGAGATCCTTTGTGGAAGGTCCTGTGTAGACATAGGGAAATCCTTCTGTATAAAGGCGGGGGACGTAGAACAGTGGCTTGAACCTCGAAACATATCTCGGTATTTGTATTTGATCTACTATTTCTCAACTATCTCTCTTATATCTTGCATTGCTTACATTGCTCATATCATACATGCTTGGTATAGTTTGGTGCCCACACTTGTGTTCAAACAAGAGAGCTTTTAAAGCACCTCAACTCTTAGTCTAGAGGAGTAGTTCAAAAGCCCTTCACGGAAAATTTAGGCTCACTCTTGTTTACACATAGTGTGTTTGCTATTAAGTTTTAAATTTCGCATCATTTGTCCTAGATTAGCTTGTACACCTATTCACCCCCCTCTAGATGTACTTTCAATGGTACCAGAGTCTCCACTCCTGACATTTGGTTTAACTACCTAGGAGTGAGATCCTAAGTAGCTAATCTAATATTGCATTGCACACATATAGTTTATACACTCATAGATTTTCTTGCCCCTCCCTTGCATGATGTTTCTAACATCGAAATGTGGAAGTTTAAGATAAGTACTTATCTAAAAGCCCTAGGCTTGCATATTTACCTTGCCACTATCAAGAAATCTTATCTTGGTAATGACAAGTATATAGAGGCTAATGCACAAGCCATATATGCATTAAAGCATACACTTAGCAAAGATAATCTTTCTTTAATTTCTCATTGTGATTTCCGCTTTTGCAGTATGGATTACATGACTTCTTCCAAGGTATAAACGACACATGTTTGAAGAAGAAATCTAGCGGAGAGGAGTCCGACCATGCTTGCTCATAGTCCAAGGGAATGACTCCCTTGAGGTAATTCGGACACTAAACTAGATGATAGTGCTAGTTCTTCATGTGATGATAATATGGATGCCTATGCTTAAATGAAGAACTTCATTATTTTTGTGGAAGAAATACAAACTTTTTAGAAAAATACAAACTTTTGAAAAAGAAAGTTTTAAATTAAAAGAAGAAAATGAAAATTTATTTCTAAACTTGATTTGTTTTGCAAAAAAGGGTTGAGATTTCAAATGAGAGAGACTCATGAAAACCCAACTTGACCATGCTTTAAATGAAAATAAAATTTAAAGAATGAAAATGATTTTGATTTTGTTTGAAGAAAAATGAGGTTTTGTCTTCAAAACTAGATTTTATTTTAAAAGAGAATGATTCCTTAAAAATAAAATTGTTTTAATTTCAAAGGAATTAGATTGCATTTTAAAAGAAAATAATTTTTTAAAAATGATTTGGCTTCCCATTGTTGTCATGATTCCATTGTTATACCTTTTACCGATAAGAAACATGCTTCACTTCTTCTTCAATAATTGAAAATGAATTTGCATGTTTAAAAAAGTGTTGATTGTTTGGGCTCCACTATGAGCCAATGTGCCATGAACTACACACGGTTGGAATCTATGTTTCGAAAGAAACATACTCCACATATGCCACACCAATCACGGCATACACATACTCATCATGTTTACACACATGACACCATGTATGCTCATGTGTATACTTGTGCACATTGTGAACATAAGGGCCACCTTGTTATGATAGAATTAATAATTTAAATTTTACAAATAAGTTATTTGGGTTAGGAAAAGGTGCTAACCCCTTGGACCCAAAAAAATATGGATAACAAAATCCACCCCTATTCTATTTGATGTAGGTGCGGGCTCTCACTTAACGTGAGAGTAGTGATGTCGTGATGGTGGATGCGATCCGAGCCTAAAGATCATATTTTGGGATGCATCACTTTCAAGGGATGTTTGGTGGGAGGACCACCAAGTTTTTGGAGATCTAGAAATTGATTCATATAGTTTGGTAATATCTCTAACTCCCATATTTTTACATACTTTTATATGAATATTTTTAGCATGTCTTGATTTACATGTTCATTATGCTAAATGCAATATTTATTAGGCATGTGATATACATAGATAGTCTTTGAGATACACTCATTTTCATATGAATTCACATCTTTTGTGTTCTCATTATAGTTTAGCTATTGTGTATATCCTAGTTTCAAAACATGTGTATTTAACCTAATGATCATATTTGTTTATATTTTTGCATTTCATATTTTAATTACATGTTTAGATGTAATCTTCATTAAAACTTGTATTTATACTTGTACAACTAGTAAACCATATTTGATTTTTATATATTTGTGCTTTATTGCCATTTGTACCCATTAGATGTACTTGTATAATCTTGTTTTGATGATTCTTACATCTTAACTTATATTCCCTATTTCTATACATGTTTTCATAAAAATTGTGTTTAGTTTCATGTATATGTTAATTTTGTCTATAACTAATAGATATACATGTATATCCTAGAGTAATTTGATTTCATGCAAAATTCTAATATGGACTCATTTATGTTTGGGATATGTATGTATACTTTTAGTTTCGACAAAACATACATATACCTTGAAGCTTGTTTTGTTTTGGTAAAAATAAAATTTTTGAAGTTTTGATGATTTCTTATTTTTGATAAAAGAAATTTCAACTAAGCTTCATTACCTAACTCCATGCATGTGTTGATTACATGATTTTTATACACTCTACATCTTATTTACTCATGATTTTTGTTTCATGAGTATATATATGCTTTATTGCTTTTTGAGTGTCAATTCTCATCTAATTTTTATATTTCATGGATACATTTTTGTTTTATTCCTTATTTGAAGGACTTCGTACTAGTTTTCAAAATATCATAAAACTAGTTTCGTTATTCTTCAATTAGTAGTGATTTTCAAATATGTTAATATTTTAAAATCTTATTTTTGAAAATCCTTACCATTAAGGGTAGTTGGATGGGCGACCATGCCTTGTATGCTCTTATGAAAATATATTTTAAACATGTGCATGAATAGGGTGGCAGTTATGAGATATACATAATTTTAATGAAAATTCGTTTTGTATACTCATATTTTTTATATATGTATGGATCATATCTAAAGTAACATTATATTGCTTTGATACATACATACAAATGTTTTCTTGTGCATTAAACTTATATGACATACATTTTAAAAAAAACATAAATTATTTCTTACTAACTTGACTTAGTCCTTAATGTCAATTGTTTTTCAATTGGTACCTTATACAAGCTTATGCATTGTTTTTATTGATATTTCATAAAGGGGAGAAAAATTCTTGTTTTATCTTTCAATTGGCTTATTTTCAATTGGTATCTTACTCTCATTCTTTATGATGAAAAATACTTTATTTTGGTATATGCTAACATTTTCAATATTGGTATCAATAATCTTAAATTGATATTATTCTCAATTTGGTATCTTTATTACAAAATAGTTTTAGTGTTTACCTAAAAAAATATTGGTTTTTACTTTCAATTGATATCATGTCTTTGTATTGGTATCAATTCATAAAAAGAATGTTTAATTTTCAATTAGTAAAAAGATTGTTTCTTTCAATTGGTTCTTTTAATTGATTGCGTTTATTGGTATCAAAATTTTTTGTTTTAAAATAAGTTTATAGATATTGTTTGTTTGTCTTCACCCCTTTGTTGATGAGTGACCAAAAGGGAAAGAAAATTTAGGATTATATATGCATATTTTATTAAGTGTTTATGCACATATATTATTTTTATTAGGTATCTTAAGCTACATTGCATATCTTTATCGTTTTATTCATATGTAGGAGTTAAGGAGGAGATTTTATGAAGTCTATCCTTAATGAATGCATATAAAACCTTATAAGTTTTGTCATCATCAAAAAGGGGCAGATTATTGGCCCAGAGTTCTTTCACCTTACTTTTGATGATGACTAACTTATGAAGGTTAGTTTACTAATGATCTTCTATTTAATAAGTTTCAGATATTGATCAAGATCTTAGAAAGTAATTAGTTTCAATAAAAGATTCAAAGTCAAGTTTTGGAGCTAACACGTGATGATTTAAGAGCTCGCGCGTCAAGATCGCATCTAGCACTCAGAAGAAGTCAAGCTCATTTGGATCGAGTCATCTTGAAGATGAAGATCGATAAGAAGATCTCAGTTTCTTTAGTTTTGATTTTAGTTTAGATCTTATGTAAGGATAGCTTAGTTTTGATATGCTCAAGTATACACACACAAAAGTCAAAAGTTTATTGGTTTTAGTTTAACCGATTTTGGATTTTCAAGAATATACAAATATGGTTTTTATGAATAGATAGAATCAGAAGAAGCTTTACATAATTTAATGTATATTGGATTTTATCCATATATATCTATGTTTCATATTGACTAAAAACTTATTTTGATGATTCTAATTCATATGTTTAGAGTTTTGTTTTTAACAAAACTTACTTTTGGGATTTAATGTCAAAAACATAGATATATCTTTTATAGGTGTATTGGATTCTATCCATGCACACTATGCTTCAAAAAGTATTTAAATATCTTATTTTTGCATTTTTTCAGTTTTGGAGAAAACGGATTTTCATTTCAAATCTAAGTTTTTTTGAAAATACAGTTTTTTGTATAAAACTTAATTTCTATGTCACATAAATAGGTCAAATTATTTGAAATATGTATTGAATTTTAGTATACAAATTTGTTCTTTAAATATTTATAAGAACTCATTTTTGTGAAATTTATGAGATTCTATGGGTATTTAAAAGACCAAGTTTTCAATCCCTAAAACCTAGCTTGAGACCACTAGCGGTCGGCCGACCGGTCGACCGGACCAGATCTCGTTTGACCGGGCGGTCGACCGATGTGCGCAGGACGTGTACAAGGCTTTGGCCATTGGGTCGGTCGAATGTGCGGTCGACCGATCTAAAGAGCAAGCTCTTTGGATCTGGCCCCGGTCGACTGGTCGGTCGACTGACCAGAGAGACCAGCTCTCTGGTTCTGGCCTCGGTTGACCGGGCTATCGATCTTTAGGCAAATTGCCTGGGGCGGTCAATCGGTAGCCCCAACGGTCAGAAATCTGACAGTTAGCCGGTCGACCGGTCAGTCAACCGACAGGTCACTTTTGACCTGTTCTGGACCCCAACGGCTATATTTTCAGACCCCTATAAAAATAAGTCTTTGAGGCCAGCTTTCATTAAGATTTTTTTAGAGCAAATTTTTTTCACTTCTCCTAAGTTTCTAGCAAGTTTTCAAAACAAGTTTTAGTGCTAAAATCTCTATCTTTATTTATTTTCAAAGTTTGAAAAATCAAAGAAAATCAAGTCTTTGAGAATTCTATTTGTTCTTCATTTTATATATCCTGTTGGCCTAGAGGCCTTTCACCTTAATTTTGATGATGACTAACTTATGAAGGTTAGTTTACTATTGGTCTTATGTTTAATAAGTTTCAGATATTGATCAAAATATTTGTAGGTGATTAGCTTCAACAAAGGATTCAAAGCCAGTTTTGGAGCTAACACATGATGATTCAAGAGCTCGCGCCTCAAGATCTTATCCAGAATTCGGTTGGAGTCAAGCTCTTTGGATCGAGTTTGGATCGAGTCATCTTGAAGATGGAGATCGACAAAAAGACTTTGGTTTATTTAGTTTAGTTTATTGGTTTAGATCTTTTGTAAGGATAGACTAGTATTGATATGCTCAAGTACACACACACAAGTTCAATAGTTTTAATTTTGATTTAACCGATTTTTTATTTTCAAGAATACATGTTTTGTTTTCATGGATAGATAGAATCAAAAGAAGTTTTCATGGTTTTATGTATGTTGGATGTCTTCCATATACATTGATGATTAATAATGCTTAAAAATATATTTTGATGTATGTCTAGCTAATGGTTTCAACTTTTATTTTTAACAAAACTTAGTTTTGGATTTATTATCAAAAACATAGATATATCATTTACCAAGTGTATTGGATTATATCCATATACAATATGCTTTAAAAGTGTTTAAATATCCTATTTTTGAATTTAAACAAGTTTGAAAGAAATCAGTTTTTCATTTCAAAGTTTGGTTTATGAAAAATACGGTTTCTAGTTTAAAGCTAAATTTTCATATTACAAAAATAGTTCAAATGGTTCGAAATATGCGTTGAATTTTAGTCACACATATTTGTTCTTCAAATATTTATAAGTACTTACTTTTGTGGATTTTATGTGATTTTATGAGATTTTATAGGAAATTAAAAGCCAACATTTCAAACCCCATAAATCCTGACTGTGGGCTACTAACGGTCGACCGAAGCCTGGCTTTGTCAACCAACCAGTCGACCTACGTGCACAGATTTTAGCGGTCGACCGTTCCAGAGAGTCTGCTCTCTAGAAATGGCCCCGGTCGGCCGGCCAGATAGACCAGCTCTCTGGTTCTGGCCTCGATCGACTGGGCGATCAACCGACAGGCAGTTTGCCTTGGGGCAGTCGATCGACCGGTTGACCGACAACCTTAATGGTTGAAAATCTGACCGTTGACGGTCAACCGACAGGTCATTTCTGACCTGTCCTGGACCCTAACGGCTAGTTTTCAGACCCTATAAAAATGGGTCTTTGGGGGCTGTTTCTCTTAAGATTTCTAAGAGCAATTTTTTCTATCTTCTCAAGTATTTTCAGCAAGTTTCTAAACAAGTTTTAGATCTTCAAATTCATATCTTTATTTGTTTTCAAAGTTTTTGGAAAATCAAAGACAAATAAGATCTGGGAATTTTAGTTTGGTTCTTCATTTCATATCTATCTAGAAGTTTTTCTCAAGTGTTTTCTTTGTTATTTCTTTTTCAAAAGACTTTGTTTTCTCACACTTGAGCTATCAATTCTATAGCTATCTATAGGATCTTGTTTTGTGAGAAAATTATTTGTGATCATTTGTGATCACGAAGAGAGATTGTTCGTGATCTTTGTGATCACCAAGTGTATTTCTTTTTTTGCTTTGTGCTAGGCTTTTCACCTTAGTTTTGATGATGACTAACTTATAAAGGTTATTGGCCTAAAGGCCTTTCACCTTAGTTTTTGATGACTAACTTATGAAGTTTTGTCATCATCAAAAGGAGATTATTGGCCCAAAGACCTTTCTCCTTAGTTTTGATAATGACTAACTTATGAAGGTTAGTTTAATAATGATCTTATGTTTAATAAGCTTCAGATATTGATCAAGATCTTAGTAGGTGATTAGCTTCAATAAAGTATTCAAAGCCATTTTGGAGCTAAACATGACGATTCAAGAGCTCGCGCGTTAAGATCGCATCTAGCACTTGGTTGGAGTCAAGCTTTTTGGATTGAGTCGTCTTGAACATGGAGATCAACAAGAAGACTTCGGTTTGTTTAGTTTTTAGTTTGTTGATTTAGATCTTGTGTAAGGATAGACTAATATTGATATGCTCAAGTACACACACACAAGTTCAATAGTTTTGGTTTCGATTTAACCCGTTTTTGATTTTCAAGAATACATGTTTCGTTTTCTTGAATATGTAGAATCAAAGAAGTTTACATGATTTTATGTATATTGGATATCTTCTATATATATTGATGATTAATAATGCTTAAAAATATATTTTGATGTATATCTAGCTCATGGTTTCAAGTCTTTTTTAATAAAACATAGTTTTGGATTTATTATCAAAAATATAGATATATCATTTACCGTGTGTATTAGATTCTATCCATACACAATATGATTCAAAAGTGTTTAAATATCTTGTTTATGTATTTATACAAGTTTGAGAGAAATCGGTTTTTCATTTCAAAGTTTAGTTTATGAAAAATACAATTTTCGGTTAAAGCTAAATTTTCATATCACAAAAATACTTCAATTGGTTTGAAATATGTGTTGAATTTTAGTCACACATATTTGTTCGTCAAATATTTATAAGAACTTATTTTTGTGAAATTTATGGGATTTTATAGGAAATTAAAAGCCAACATTTCAAACCCTATAAACCCTGGTTGTGGGCTGCTAACGGTCGACCGAGGCCTGGCTCGGTCGACCGACCGATCGACCGACGTGCACAGGCTTTAACGATCGATCAGGCGGTCGACTGTTCCAGAGATTCTGCTCTCTGGAAATGGCACCGGTCGAGCGGTCGGTCGCCCGACCAGAGAGACCAGCTCTCTGGTTCTGACCTCGATTGACCAGGCGTTCGACCGACAAGCAGTTTGCCTTGGGGCAATTGACCGACAACCCCAACGGTCAAAAATTTGACCGTTAGAGGTCGACCAAGCTGTCGATCGACAACTCATTTTTGACCTATCCAGAACCCCAACGGCTAGTTTTTCATACCCCTATAAAAATGGGTCATTGGGGGCTGTTTCTCCTAAAATTTCTAAGAGCAATTTTCTCATCTTCTCAAGTATTTTTCAGCAAGTTTTTAAACAAGTTTTGGATCTTAAATTCATATCTTTATTTGTTTTCAAAGTTTTTGGAAAATTAAAGAAAGACAAGATTTGGGAATATTAGTTTGGTTTTTCATTTTCATATCTATCTAGAAGTTTTTTTTCAAGTGTTTTCTTTGTTAATTCTTTGCCAAAAGACTTTGTTTTCTCACGTTTGAGCTATCAATTCTATACCTATCTATAGGATCTTATTTTTGTGAGAAAAATTGTTTGTGATCATTTGTAATCATCAAGAGAGATTGTTTGTGATCTTTGTAATTACCAAATGTATTTCTTTCTTTGCTTAGTGCTAGGCTTTGTGCCTTCCTCTTGTGTAAAGGAGAAAGAAAGAGGAGTTGTGTACTCCCAGTTGTAATTGTAATTCCTCAGTGGAGGTCCCTTTGTGGAAGGTCCTGTATGGATATAGTGTAAATCCTTCTGTGTGAAGGTGGGGACGAAGAGCAGTGGCTCGAACCTCAAAACATATCTCAATTTTTGCGTTTGATCCACTATCTCTCAACTCTGTCTCTCTTATATCTTGCATTATTTACATTGCTCATATTATATACATGCTTAGCATTCGTTGTGTACCCACAGTTGTGTTGAACTAAGAAAGATTCTAATAGCACCTCAACTCTTATTCTAGAGGAATCTAGAGGAGTAGCTCCAAAGCCCTTCACAGGAAATTCAGACTCACTCTTGGTTACACTTAGTGTGTTTGAAATTAGTTATTAAATTCTGCATCATTTGTCCTAGATTAGCTTGTACCTCTATTCACCCTCCCCCTAGGTGTACTTTCATATCCATCAAGAAGTTTTTCCTAAGTATTTTCTTTGTTGTTTTATTTTCAAACCCTTTGATTTTCACATACTTGAGCCAATCAATTCTAATCCTTTCTTTAGGATCTTGTTTTTGTGAGAAAATTGTTTGTGATCCTTTGAGATCACCAAGAGAATTTGTGATCATAAGATCACTAAGTTGTAAACCTTTTTTTTGCTTCGGCTTTGTGCCTTCCCTCTTGTGTTGAGGTGATTGTGTTTGAGAGAGGAGTTGTGTACTCCAAATGTTGATTTGTAATTCCTCGGTGGAGTCCCTTTGTGGCAGGTTCTCTGTGAACATAGTGGAAATCTTTCTGTGTTAAGGCGGGAACGTAGAGCAGTGGCTCAACCTTGAAATATATCTCGGTGTTTGCGTTTGATTCACTATCTCTAAACTCTATCTCTCTTTATATCTTGCATTGCTTTATATTGCTCATATCATACATGCTTGGTAATGTTTGTATGCCCACATTTGTGTTCAAACTAAGAGAGCTTTTAAAGCACCTCAACTCTTAGTCTAGAGGAATCTAGAGGAGTAGTTTCGAAGCCCTTCACGAGGAATTCGGGCTCAATCTTGGTTACACATAGTGTGTTTGCAATTAAGTTTTAAATTCTGTATCATTTGTCTTAGATTAGCTTGTATACCTATTCACCCTCCTCTAGGTGTTCTTTCAATCATAACATAAATCATAATCAAGAAGAATATATTTCATCCAAAGGACTTGGCACAACAAGCTTTAGCCGCAACATACTCCTCCTTGACGGTTGAGAGGGCTATAAAATTTTATTTCTTGGAAGACCACGAAACAAGATAATTTATAAGAAATTGACAAGTTTCACTAGTGCTCTTCCTATCCACTCTACAACCGGTATAGTCGACATTTGAAAAATTCATCATTAAGAATTATCCAGTCTTCGGATACCACAAGCCCATTCCAATAGTGCATTTAAGATATCTAATAATGTGTTTTACCGTAATTAAGTGAGACTCTTTATGACATGATTGAAATTTAGTACAAACAAAAATTAAACATAATGTCTGGCCTACTAGCCATCAAGTAGAGCAAACTATCAATCATGCTACTATAGAGTTTAATGTCAATATTTTTACCTTCTTCATTCTTGTCAAGCTTAGTTGTGGTAGTCATGAGAGTCTTACTAATGTTTGCATTTTCAAGCTCAAATTTCTTGATAAGCTCTCTTGTGTATTTGGCTTGATTGACGAAGATTCCATCACTTTTTTGCTTGATTTGGAGTCCAAAGAAGTAGTTGAGCTCTTCCATCATACTCATTTTGAACTCCTTATTCATGCATGATTCAAAATCTTTATAAAGATTTTCATTAGTAGATCCAAAAATGATATCTTCAACGTATATTTGCACTATCAAGATATCATTACCTGTATGCTTTGTAAACAAGGTAGTGTCAATTTTGCCTTTAATAAAATCATTTTCAACAAGAAAAAACTAAGTCTTTCATACCGAGCTCTTAGAGCTTATTTTTTTTACTATATAAAGCTTTTTCAAGTTTGAAAATAAAATCCAGATTTGTAAGATCAACAAACCTGGGAGGTTGTTCAACATACACCTCCTCTTTAATGAAACCATTCAAAAATACACTTTTAACATCCATTTGAATAAGCTTAAAATCTTTGAAAGAAGCAAAGGAAAGTATCATCCGTATGGCTTCAAGCCGTGTTACGGGTGCAAAAATTTTCTCAAAATCAATGCCTTCAATTTGTGTGTAACCTTGGACCACTAATCTAGCTTTATTCCTAATAACAATTCCTAACCAATCTAACTTATTCCTAAATATCCATTTAGTACCAAAGTTGGTCTATCATGGGGCCTAGGAACAAAATGTCAAACTTGGTTGCACTTAAATTGATTGAGCTCTTTTTGCATGGCAAGCAATCAATATGAGTTGTCTCGACCTCGAGGATGTTCTTGGGCTCAATATGAGAACTGAATGCAAAATGGCCACAAAAGTCTTGGAGTTTGAAGCGAGTCGTTGCCACTTTAGATACATCACCTATGATGAGGTCCTTGGGATGACTTGTAGGATATCTTCAATCTTTTGAAAGTGGTTAAGTTGACTCCACTTCAACATCTTGGACATCACCATTTGTATTTGCCTTTGGTTTGTCTTTATCTTCTTGAGTCAGTGAGTTCCTTCAATGAAATCTTTTTAATGTCTTCACATAAAGAATCAATTTCTATAACATTCTTCACATGAGTGTTAGATTTCTCAAACTTAACATGCAATAGACTCTTCAATAGTTAAAGTTGACCTATTGAAGATTTTATAGGCTTTACTTGTGTTTGAATACCCAACAAAAATAGCTTCAAGGTTTTTGGATCAAATTTTCCTAAATTACCTTTGGTATTCAAAACAAAGCATTTACATCTAAAAACTTTAAAGTAGGAAATATTTGGTTTTCTCAAGTAATAAATATCAAATGGGATTTTTGAAGTATTTTTATAAAAATAAACTCTATTTGATATGTAACATGAGGTGTTTATGGCCTCGGCTTATAGATATTGAGGGAGTTCGTATTTACTAATCATTGTCCTAGCCATCTTTTGGAGAGAGCGATTCTTTCTTTCAATCACTCCATTTTATTGTGGAGTCCTAGGACATGAAAGTTCATGTTTGATTCATTTTCTTCACAATAAATAATAAAGGAGTGGTTTACAAACTCACCCTTTCTATGACTTCTAATGCACGAAATTGAAAAATCCTTTTCTTTTTCAACCCTTTTTCGAAAAACATTAAAATGCGAAAAATCTTCATCCTTATGTTCTTAAAAAAAAATCCATGAAAACCTTGAAAAATCATCAACTATAACAAAAACAAAGCGGTTATCTTTAAGAATTTTGATTTTACTTAGGCCAAACAAATCCATGTGGATTAACTCTAAAGGTCTAGATGTCATGATATTCTTAATTGTCTTGAAAGAGGATTTGGTTTGTTTCCCTAGTTGGCATGCATCGCAAGTGCGGTCCTTTTTAAATTTTAAACTAGGAATACCCTTCACCGATTTTTTAGAATTAATTCGGGATAGATGTTCAAGCGAAACATGGCCTAGTCTCCTATGCCATAACCAAGAATCTTCATTAAAAGCATTCAAACATGTAGCATTGCATTGTAAATTAAACATGTCAATCATATAAATATTGTTTTCATGAAAATAGAAAAAAACACAACTATTTTTTTCTTATCTAAAACATCACAAGTAAAGTCATCAAAAATAATTTTAAAATATTTATCACAGAGTTGGATAATACTCAAGAGATTATGCTTAAGACTTTCAACCAAAATAACCTTCTCAATTAAAGGAGATGAGCCAATCTTGCTATTACATATACCAACGATTTTACTATTGAAGTCATTCCGAAGGTGACAGTGCCACATTTATGATACTTTGATAGTGTTTTAAAGTTGTTGATATCTCAAGTCATGTGCCTTGAACAACCATTAGCAAGGTACCACCACTCCCTACGTCTTTGAGACTTGGTGCATACCTATATTAATTAGCAAAGGGATTGATTTTGGAACCCAAAATTTTTTGGGTCCTAGAGTGTTAGTCTTTCGAACTCAAACATGATCATTATGAGTATTAATTCTATCATAACAAAACTTAGTCAAGTGACACTTCTGGCCATAATAAGTGCATGAATACACCTTGGCATATAAAAATGCATGATGCGTTTGTGTATGATCAGCATGTAAAGCATGGGTACGTATAGCATGGTATGCATGGTGTGCATATGGTTATGGTGGGGCGTGAGCATGATGATGATGTGTGTGTGTGTTTGTGAAACATGAGGTTTTCTTATAGTTTGCCTTTTGGAAACATGACCTCTAATTTAGACTTATCAAACTTACACTTCTCTAAAATATTACTTAAAGTATTAATTTTATTTTTCAAAGTGAAAATCTCATTTTTATCTATAATTTAAAATTTTGATTTGCAAGAAATTTTATGTGTATCAAAATCTTTTGGTGTCTTTTGAAGAGTAGAAGACAAAAGCTCTTGTTCTTTGAAAATAACAACTAAATAATTTTGAAGAATTTCATTTTTTTTCTTTTCATTTTCAAATACTTCTTTTTGAGAAAATCATAGTTGTTGAAAAGCTCTTCAAAAGCCTCATCCAATTCATCCATAAATAACTCACATTCATCAAGATTACATTTGGATGTTACCTTGGGTATGTTCTTATTTGCCATGAAATACACATTCGCCATGTCCACTTCTTCCTCGGATATGCTCTTCGAATCTCATGTTACTTTCAAGGACTTCTTTTTGTAGGTTTCTTGGATGTTGTGGGTTTACCTTTGGTCATTGGGCAATCGGCAATGACATGTTCGGGTTTCCTACAATTGTACCAAATCTTCTTGTTCTCCTTCCCTTGCCATCTTCTTCGATTGTTGAACTTGGCCTTATTGTACATCCTCCTTATATTCTTCACAAGGAGAGATAGATCATCATCATTTTTTTGGTCATCATCTTCTTCGTCGGAGATGGAGGCAGTAGATTTGAAGCCAAATTTTCTTCTTTTGTGGTGCCTTCTCCTCTCTAGCCTTTCGTTTCATCTCATGGGTTTTTAAGTTCCCATTGAGACCAATAAGTTCCATCTCTTTCTTATCATTGAGTTCCTCTAATGTAGTAGATTTGACATCCTAAGATGGTAGAGGAGCATGTATGACCTTTCTCACCTTTTGGTCATTATCAATTTCATCACCTAAAGAAGTAAGACCATTGGTGATTTTAGTAAACTTGATAATAATGTCATCAATAGATTCATTCTCATTCATAAAAAAATTTATATTGAGAATACAAGAAATCAATCTTAGATTTTTTTGATTTGTGATGTCCCCTCGTGTGTGACAACCAAGTGTGACCAAATCTCGTAGGCTTTGCAATAAATTACCCGAGCAATATCATCATCATTCAAGGCTTGAAGGAAGGCATAGTGTGCCTTAATATTAGCATCAAATTCTTGGGTGACAATTTTGGACCACATTTCCTCATCACCATTGGGTACATTAAATAGTTTATTTACCATTTTTGTAACCTGACTTCCTAGGGATTACAAGAAAACAATCATCTTAACTTTCTATATAGAAAAGTTAAGGCCATCAAACTTGTGTGGAGTCTTGATTACTTCGGCCATAGATACTAGTCTAGAAAACAAGCAAATGATGCAAATAAGTGAGTGATTAGCTAGTGGATCTCTCTAAGGTAGTTAAACTAAAAACTAGAGTCTAGCTCTGATACCAACTGAAAGTACACCTGGGGATGAATATGTGTAATGCTATTCAAATATAGAAATACAATAATTAAAAATTAATTATGTAAATAGTTATCTCAAATCGAGAAGTAAAATCGGATTTTCAATTAAGGGTTTCAGAACTTCTCCTCTATATTCCTCTAGATAGAGTTGAGGTACTCAATTGCCTGCTTGATTGAAAGGAAAAATTGACAAGTATTAATGATGCAAGAGATGAATAGCAAATGTAATGAAACTAAAAACACAAGTGCATGCAATAGAGATAAGCAAAAACACAAGTGCAAGCAATAAAGATAGAGTAAGAGTAAGAGAAAAAATAATCACAGATACAAGAGATTTATTTTGAGGTTCGACCACCAAGCTCTACGTCCCCATCTTCACCGCGTGAAGGATTTCACTATCCACAAAGAAATTTTTACAAAAGAACTACAAGGTATATATAAGGCTCTGAGTACACAACTTCAATCTTCAATCCTCTACACAAGAGGTAGTATAAAGTCAATGAAGTTTACAAACACTTGGCAACCACAAAGATCATAAACTCTCTCTTTACAACTTTCTAGAGTTTTAAGTGGAGAAATGAAGCTCAAAAAGTTTGTGTGAGAGAAAATTCAGTCGAGAAAATAGAACTTGAGAGCTTAAAACTTGCAGTGAATGATCTGAAATTGAGAGCTCTTGAAACTTGAAATTTGAAAGCAAAAACTTGATTTTTTTCCCCTTAAAAACTTTAGTTTTAAAAACTTGTGTAAAAACTTATTAACTTGGGTGAGAAACCTCCTACAAAGACTCATATATATATAGGTAGTAGGTAAATATTATTAGAGAGCTAAACCAGTCAATAAAACACTGATAAAGTCCTAATAAAGTGAAATATACCTGTTTGGGGATAACACAAAATAGATTGAAAGAAGAAAAACTCGTTTTAATTCAAAATAGACTAAAACAGTCATTGGGACTGTCGACAGTGCAATAGAGTTGTAGATAGTCCAGCATATAACGACTAAATTTTTAGTCGTTGTAGAGCTAGACTGTCGACAGTCTAATGAGTCTGTTGATAACTCTACTAATACACAACATATCCGCTGTCGATAGTTCTCTTGGACTATCCACATGGAGCTAAAAACCAGAAAATCTGAGTTATTGGAAACACCTGTCAACAGTTCTCCAAAAAGAACCTATCGACAGGCCTGTCGACGGTTCTCTTGAACTGTCGATAGTCTGACTGAAAAACATAGGTTTTTGAAACCTTTTTGAAATAATTTTTGTATAGATTAACCTGTGCAAGTGTGTGTGATTCTTGAGTATCAATTCAACACCAAAACTTAAAAATCTAAGATCTTACATAGGGTTACACTCTCTTCAAGACACAATTTGATCATCTGAGCTTGGATCCCTTCTTTGAATCAACTTGATTTCTTTAGAACCTTCCTTTTGAGGAAGAATGGAACAACTTCCAATCTCTTGAACCCTTTAAGCTTATAAACACTAGAACTTTATTAGTACTAAATAACTTCATATGATTTGCAATCATCAAAATAAAATCGGAGAGTGTACCCTTGGGCTAACAGCTCCGAGGTCGAGGGCGGAGACGGAGGTGGACGATGGAGTTTGGTTGACCATGGGTGCAAGGCCACGATGACGAGCAGGCGGAGGAGATGGGCACGCTATAGGAAGGAAGAGGCTGGCGGCCATAGGGCTGGCCTGCACGCAGAGGAAGGTGTTGGGCCTGCGGCGGAGAGTTGCCAGCATAGGGGATGAGGGAGTACTCGACCGGCCTCATAGGTGGTCCGGTGTGCCGTCAAGGAGGTAGGCGACTCTCAGAGGGTGGTCTGCAAGAGAGGGTGAGTGACGGACATAGGGATGGAGGGTGAGCAAAGCTTGGAGGTGGGTTGATGAAGGAGGAGGTCGTATATCATGAGGATTGGAAAGCACGACGCGGTAGTTGAGGAAGATAAAGAAGAGAAAGATGATGATAATGGTGATGGATGATGGCTATGGTGATGACCATGGGAGGATGATGAGATAGAGTTCGTGGTGGCGGCAATGGCGGAGATGAGGTAAGAATCACGGTGGCGGCAATGCTGATGCTGGACACTCGGTGGGGAGATGTTTGTAGGTGAGGTGGTGCTGGTGTGTGCGGCTTGTGGGTGGGGAAGATGATTAGGTTTAAGGTTAAGAGAGATTAGGAAGTTAAGAGAGATTATATAGGGGGGTTTTGGGTTATTAGGTTTTGGGTTTGCGCTAATTGGTTTGGGTTTAGGAACATGGAAAGAGAGAATAATACTACTACTAATAGTAATAACTAACAACAACAATAATAAATAATAATAATAATTAACAATAACTAGAATAATAACAAAAACAATATTAATATTAACACCCAACAATAATAATCATAATAAAATAATAATAGTAATAATTACTACTAATAATAATTGTAATGGTAATAATAATATATAAAGCCAAATTAACATTTTAATTTTTTAATTTTTAATTTATTTTTAGTTTTTTAATATCTAATATTTAATAATTAATATTATTTTAAATTTTTTAATTTTTTAATATTTAATATTTTAAATTCTATTTATTATTCTTACTTTAACTTATTTTTAATTATTTATTTTTAATTACTTGATTTTTTTAAATCATCGAACATTTGATTTTGTGGTGAACTTTTTCACTTACGACTTACACATTACGACGATCAAATACCGTAAAACACAATACACTTTTTCATTAATAATTTTATATTATCAACCAAATACCGTAAAACTTATTATATGTAATTCACTTACAACTGTAAAAGAATTTGCGACTTACGACAACCAAACATGCCTGAAATTATTAAGATTTAGGTGTTGATGTAGAATACATAATTTTTTTTAGATTTATGGTGACACCCTAAATCTAAAATGAAAAAAATGTGTTAAAATAACACAATATTTTCACATCACATATATAAAGAGACAAAAGCTTGGAGGAAGTTGAGGATTTGAATATCCTTTCAATACTGAATGAACTATTTTTGAATTAAATTGCTAGAGTCACGCTCCTTTTAGGTTTATTATATAAGAGTAATGATAGGAAAATTTAATATATGTAAGCCTGAGGGTGTGGCCAACTCGAGGGGCGAAAATGCATCTCCCCGGCCTATTCTTCTGTGGTCGAGCATACTGACCATGCCCACCTCGAGTCTTATTAGCATTACTCACTATGCAAAAACTGAAATTTACAATACATAAAGGCATATGATAAGTTGTGAAATCTTATTAAGTGCACTATTTATGAAAAGAGACCTTAGAATTGGTAATTGGTAACTAAAACTTTCATTTTTTAATATTGGATTATCTCTTTTTGTTTGAATCACCCTTTTGCTCTATGCTCTTGTCCTCTCAAATAATATCGGCGTGAAGATATTTTCTTTGATTTTTACTTGATAAAAATATAGCTTTTTGTATGCATATAAAACACCATAGGGCTTAGTTTGGCAACAGAGTTTCTCAAACCCGACTTTTGTTAAGTTAAAATGAAATTGAGGTTTATAATCATACAAATTCTCAGTTTCTGAAACCTTTTGAAACTAGGGTTTCACTAACTTTAGTGATTGTTTGGCAAACTCAGGCCTCGTTTAGGAACAAAGTTTAGTTATTGAAGTTGAAGTTTGGGAGAGTTTGGGGCTCAAAACAAGGTTACTGAAACTAAGACTTTTTTGGGAACGAAAATGGAGTTTCAAAAACCCGGGTTATGAAGCGTCCAACTTTTATAAAATTGGGGTTATTGAAACTCCACTTTAAGTGGCGTTTTAGAAACTGAAGTCAGTTTCATTTGAACTTAAACAAAACCCCCGTTTGAGAAACTCTATTACCAAACAAGGTCTCCGTTTCTTTTTCTCATTTAACCTTGATTTGAAAAAAAAATACACTCTTCAAACCTTGATTTTGTAAGATTTGGTGGCCTCCAACCTCAGTTTCGGTAACCTCACTTTGGTTTCAAAAATAAGACCAATTTCAGGTATTCTATTTTGAGCTCAAAACTCTCTAAAACTTCAATTTAGGAAACTTAACCTTGCTTCAAAACGTGACCTATAAATTTAGTAAAAGTTTCAACTTGTCCAATAATGGCCAAGGTTAGTAACATACGAACATGCATAATAAAGTAGACTCAAATGAGTAATATGTATGTAGTGGTCACTTTTTGACCCGTTCGATATTATGACACGTGTCTATCCGGTCTCAAGGGATGCATGACGCGTGGCCACCTCCAAAACACCTAATCTAGATTCTTCATCCAGTTTGAACTCCAAGCAGGTCGAGTAATTAGAAGAAGAAGTAAAACCGATTACAAGGGATCTCCACCTCTAAAGCCCAATCATCATTCAAATGGGACAGTTACCCTTCGGGAGCAACTCGTCCCTATCTACAGCAAGGCACAGATTATCAGATGGACTTGGACTCTCCCCTATCTTGATTCAAACTGGGATGTTCTATTAAGATGAGAATTTTAAGTATTCAAACTGATCAGGACTCCCTAAGCTTATCTTTTTGATATAACGTGTATAAATAACAGATATCTCCCAACGAGGAGGGAAGAACAATCGGAATCTAGAAACCCTAGTGCACTAGAGAAGCCCACCTGTAATCACCATTTTTATAATGAAATTCTACCCCCCTCTCTCTGTGATTTTTCCCATGTTGGGTTTTCTTGTTAGTTTTGTTTGTTTGCGCTTGCTGTGATTTTGATTTAACTATCTCTCTCTATTATTTTGGTGTGTGAATTGATTTCTTAAGAATTTACTCACAGTACTTGATGCTTTCATTGAGATCCTCGAAACCATACCCTTGAGATCTCTCGCTATCTAACAACCTAACCACTCCATAAAAGACCCATGCTCAACCGTCATGGCTCAAGGAGTGCCACCCGACACGATGTCAACGCTCCTGACAAACTCGATTTATCGGCCCTCTCTCACGGACAATTCGTCTAGATGGTAATTGACCTATATGACGGCTGAACAAACATCGAGCGAAAGCCGATCGCGAGCGAGAACTAGTCGTCATCCATCGCAATACAACAGAACATGAGCGCGAGACAATAACACAAGTCAATCATTATGTCACGTCCTGCTTCTCAAAATATGCTGGAGCGGAGACGCGACGAGAGTCAGTGACGCTTATACGCAAAGAAAATACCTCACGTATACGCGCTAAGCCTTAAGTAAAACAAGCTATAAAAATAAACTATAATAAATCATGATCACTATAATAACACATATGGATGTGCATACATGATAATAATGAATATGGAAAAGGAATAACAACTGAATCTGATACATAGAGAATCAGAAAATAACATGAATAGAAGAGAGTCAAAATAACCAATAATCAAGCAGAGGGAAACTCCAGCTCCTTATGATGCGTACAATCTCAACGAACACCTAATCCATGAAATAAAATATCCAATATCTGGATGTGCAAATCTAGGGTCATCAAAAAGTGACTCAATGAGTATGTAAAAAGAGGGAAAAGGTGTTCATGCATATAATCAGTGTGTATATATCACTATATGAAAACACATAGTGAAGAATGTCGTGAATATAACTGTAAAACAAATCACTGATGTCAAAGAGATGTGATCTACCATATGTCTATAATCTGGTTAGTTATTATTAACCTAACTAATACGGTATTTAGCTGTGTCCCATACCACAGCCGTTTTTTCACATAACAAACAAGATTATCATTATTGTAATCACCTAATAATGTAGTGCTTGTATTTTGAAAGGATACTGTGCATGTCTGATGCCACGGTTTAACATTCCTGACACTAAACTAGGACTGACCGCAAAGCCTTAATAACTGAGAGCCACAGCCCCATACAAAGAAAAACTGGTGTGGCGCTATAGTCCGATATAGCCCTAATAACTGAGAACTGAATAATTGAATAACTACGTAGCCAGTATCCCCATGATGGAACCTAAACTCGGTATACCATAACAAGTCTTTTCAAAATACACGACATGCATTATCAAGCAATTACCCTTATTTCTCAGGTTATGATGTTTTTTATTAACAAGTAATAATATAAGTTATTACTAAAATGAAATAATGACCGAATATCTCTAACAAGTGATGATGTTAATAACAGCTGATAACTGAATAACTAATATCTGATAACTGGCAACTGATAATTGACATCTGCCTAGAATACTGGAGATATAAAGTCACTAATCACAACTATGCACTAATCACTGATAACTGATATTTATATCTGACAACTACTATAAACTCTGAAGTACGAGATCATTGATATCAACTAGATCACTATCACAATGATTCTGTATCTCTATAACTGAATAACTAAAATAATCAATCTTGAAGTGAAGTACTGAATATCCTTAAGATCAACTAGATTAATAGATATCAAAATCATCAATAAAAAGAGTAACATCCTCAAATAACATATAATCTAAAGTAGTTCACTTCTGAAAGTCAACACCAACAAACTCATCCATACTCAATAATATAATCGGTGAATAAATCCCAAAATACTCTAACAATCGTCAATCCCATCTACATATTGATCAAGATCCAATATAAATCTCAGGTGATGTCCAACGCTAATTAAGTCAGTATACTGATTCAAGCATTAAGAAATTCAATCTCTTAATAAAGTAAAATCATATTTAATCTACTCTCAATGTCGAAGTGAATCCTGATTTAAATTATCACCAAATACATGAATATCAAGTCTGATAAATACTCTACAAAAAATATACACTCTAATCACAATCACAAATCAATCAACCCAAGATCAGTCCAATCACAGTAAGGTATATCACTGCTAGATCTGAATCCGAAGGGGTAAATGAATACACATGAAATGATAGCAATACTAAAGTCTCAGTGATACAATATAAAATTCATAAACACATAAATGTTAGATCACATCCTATCTGTGGTATCTTTAAACCATCTCATATCAGTATAATAATGTACTACATGACTGAAACATCCACTATCCAACTAATCTGATATCCTCAATAAAAATGTCAGTCATCAAAATCGAACACTAAGTCACAACACAGTGATCATTCCTAAACATTGAAAAATCAGCGAAACCAATTAATAGGATAACAAATAATAGCACGAAGAATAATTATTCACATTAACGATAAATAAGTATCAGCATAAAATATAAACACTCGCATGAAATGATATAGATAATCAAACAAATTAAATAAACTAAACAAACAAATAAATATTCACATGGAATGAAGCGGTTTCGGGACCGAATCGTCATCTGTTCAGCACTGCATGAACCGGTACGGATCTCCGAATCATCTCGTATGTCGGTTTTCGAATCACCAATGTATCGAGTCCACAATGAACACAACTCTGGGTCTTCCGCAAATACGACTCCGGTCTTTTGTACAACACACAACATATATACACATGTACTTACATGAGTACACAAGTATACACACGCACTGATACACACACCCGTACACACATACACACATGCACACAAATATACAATACAACACATCTACACATAAACACATGCACACTATAGCGCACACATATACTAACATATATACACCCATATATATAAATATACACACACATACATGCATGTATACAACTCACACCCACATGTAGGTATACATATACACTTACCCATACATACACAGTCATATATAATTACACACACATCTATACACACTCACACACATGTATTCACACGCACACACAATTCACACACTTAACACACACACACACACTTACAATATATAGTACACACATAATTATACACAAAAATGCATTACACAAAACACACATCTAAATATAGACTGAGAAAGAGAGAAGAAAGAAGAACATGGGAAACTCACGCTCATAAGAGAAAGAGGAGGAGGGGAGATGGCCATGGCTTCAGCGAAGGGACTTGGGCTTCGGCGTGGGTGCATGAAAGAGATGGAAATGCTCCGGAAGAGAGCTGATGCTCGCGCTCCAGCGAAGGTAAGGATAGCTTGCAGTACACGACAAGGGAGGATATGACGGCTAGCTGAGGGTTGGGCGACAACCATGGGGGTGTGCGTGTCCTAGGTGGGGGATGGTGGAGAAAGGGAGAGGCCATGGCCGAGTGAGGGCTGAGGGGAAGAAGGTTGTAGCATGGAAAGAGGGTGGATCCTGCGGGTAATGGAGCTGTAGCTGCGAGGTTGCAGGGCTCGCTAGGGTGCTCCAGGGTTGGTTCACGTGGAGGATGGGAGAGAACTCTAGCTGCCGTGAGGTGGAGGAGACATGAGCTGCGGCCTAGGCTGTGAGGATGTCGTGGTGTGGACGATCGGCCAAAGGGGTTCTACTTGCGGTGGGAAGGAGAGGGAGGTGGATGATGGCGCACAGGGTATATTAGGCTGGTTGCTGCTCGGCCTAGGGTCGTTGGTGGTGGACAAGGCCACGATGGAGGGTGGTCACGGTGGTGCAACAAGGAGGGGATGATGCGGCTCTGGTTGCAGGGGTGAAGATGAATGGGGAACGACGACAGTGGGAAAATGAAGAAGGTGGATTAGTAATAAGGTTAGGGTTAGGTTTAGGGATTAAGAGAAAATATAGGAATAATATTGGGTTATGGGTAATGGGATAGAATTATTAGATAATGGGTATGAGTTAATGGGTAATAGGATTATGGGTATGGATAATGGGTATGAATCAAGGAAATGAAAACTAATAATAACAATAATAATAATTATAATCACAATGAAATAATATTAGTAACAAACTACTAATAATAATAACAATAATAGTAATAATAATAACACCAACAATAATAGTATTTAATCATAGTAATAATAATAATAAACACTAATAATAATTAATAATAACTATAATAACAACAATAAAAATATAATTAATAATAATAACAACAATGATAATAATAACACTAGTAATAATAAATAATAATAATCAAATGAAATGATAATAACAATAACAACTACTACTTAACAATTATTAATAATAATAGTAATTAATAACATTATTAAAGAATAATAGTAATAACACATAAAGCTAACTTATTATATAATACCTAAAATTAATTTGAATATTAATATAAAAAATAATCAAAAAAGAAGAAGTCATAAATTAAGTTAATTAATACTAATAAATAGAATAAAAGTATAGCAACAAAATTAATAAATATATAGAAAAATAAAAACAAAGTATTATTACCTAGGGATATTACACATCAGCTGCTAAGGTTCTGCGAGAGGCGCAACGGGTCATCAAGTTAGGCGCCCAGGAGATTCTGGCAGACTCTTCCTCTGAGGTCAATTAACATCCCGCAGCTCCGACCGACCTATGTTTCAAGCCAAATTAGATGCGCTCCAAAGCGACCGTTTCATATGATGATCTCGAGAACCTTCAAGCCGACAGCTCGAGGAAGCATGCAAGGGACATTAGGCCCCAACTCCCAAGGAGGACGCCCCCCCGACGATAGTGAAGATCGAAGACCCCATCACCTTCACTCCCTGAACCTCCCGTTCGGTCAGATCTTCCATTCATCAAGCTTCAGCCCTGGTTGAAACTCCCCAAGACAACCATACATGACCCAAACTCCCTGAAAGCAGAAAGTTACTAGTTTACGGTAGTCGGGGGCACGCCACAACGCATTACTAGGCCCTAAAACGACACCTCGAGGATCTAGTTAAATGAGGACATCTGGATGAGTTCATCCCCGACCCGAAGGAAGACCCTTGAAAGTATACCTAGAGGGGGTGAATAGGTGTAAGGCCAATCTAATGACAAATAATGCGGAATATAAAACAAATAGCAACACACTTAGTGTAACCAAAGAGTGTAGCCGAATTCCCGGTGAAGGGCTCTGGACTAATTCCTTTAAATAAGAGTTGAGGTGCTATGTAAAGCTCTCTTGGTTTAACACAAGTATGACACACAATCAAACCCAAGCATATATATATGAAATGAACAATATGATACAATGCACAATATAAGAGAGAGAGAGAGAGTTAAAGATACAAACACAAGGATATGTTTCGAGGTTCGCGCACCCAGCTCTACGTCCCCGCTTTCACACAGAAGGATTTCCACTATATCGTCCACACAGGGAACCTCCACTGAGTATTTGGGTAATACAAACTGGGAGTACACTACTCCTCTCTCTAATAATACAACCTTTACACAAGAGGTAAGGCTCAACACAAATCACCTCTACACTTAGAGGGATGGGCACTTAGCCAAACAACTATCAACCCACACAAGAGAGATAAGGCTCAAAGTCACCACTCCAACAATCACCTCTTCACTAAGAGGGATATCAACACAATCATCTCTCACTAGAGGGATATCAGATAGAAAGGAGGGTTTACAACACTTGGTGGTATCAACAACCACAAACCAATTTTCCCACAAAAATAGATCCTAATAGATAGGATAGATAGATAAGCTCAAGTGTGATAAAAATAAAGTGTTTGGATCAAAGAAAAACACTTGGGAAAATCTCCAAATAGATATAGAAATCAAGACCAAAAACCAATTCCCAAAAGACTCTCTTTTCTTTGAATTTTCTAACACTTTAAAACAAATAAAGATAAAATCTTTAAACCCAAACTCTTTTAAAACTTGTTGTTAAAACACTTAAGAAGATGAGAATTTTTGCTTTTGAAATTGTTAACTAAAACAACCCAAAGAAGTGGGTATTTATAACCCCACAAAAATTCTGCCCGTTGGCAGCTGGAAAGGGCAGATTTGCCCGCCCGGTCGACCGCCCGGTCGACCAGCCCCACGGTCATTTTTATGACCGTTGTGCCACAGGTCGACCGTCCGGTCGACCGGGACTGGATACAGAGAGTAGCAGCTCTCTGGCGGTCGATTGGCCGGTCGACCGAGGCCATTTCCAGAGAGCAGAGCTCTCTGGATGGTCGACCGCCCGGTCGACCAGCCCACTAGCCCATGGCTGCGTGCACGTCTGTGCACATCGGTCGACCGGACTGGTCGACCGACTTCTGCTTTGATCGACCGGCAGACAGCCAAGTCCAACTATTATAGGGATTAAAAATTAAGTTTTTACCTTTGATAAAATCCCATAAAATCACATAAATTTCACAAAAATCAGTTCTTATTAGATCTTTAAAATACAAATATGTGTGACTAAAATTCAACACATATTATAAACAATTTGAACCATTTTTGTGTTCTTGAAATTTTTCCTTAAACTAAAAACCGTATTTTTCAAAACTTGGATTTTAAAATGGAAAACCGTTTTCTCCAAAACACATGTAAATACAAAGACTTGATAATGAAACAACTTTGAAGTATATTGTATATGGATAGAATCCAATATACATAAAAGATATTATATCTATGTTTTTGACTTGAAAACCAAGATTGGTTAAACCGAAAAACCAAACATGAAACTTTAAATTTGTGTGTGTATTGTGAACTTGAGCATATCAACACTATCTAATCTTTAACACAAAATCTAAACCATAAACTAAACAAACTGATGTCTTCTTGTAGAACTCCGTCTCAACACGATCCAACGAGCTTGACTCCAACCGAGTGTTAGATGCGATCTTGACGCGCGAGCTCTTGAATCACCATGTGAAAAGCTTCAAACACCTTTATTGAAGCTAATCACCTACTAATATCTTGATCAAATATCTGAAACTAAATATCACAAGATTATTAGTAAACAATAGCTACATGAGTTAATCATCATCAAAACTAGAGTGAAGGGCCTCTGGGCCAACAACCCTGTCATGCCTCGCTTCCCAAAATACGTGAAAACTGAGTCACTACGAGAGTCGGCAATGTATATACGCGAGAAGGATACCCCATGTATACATGCTAAGCCTAAAATAACCTGAACAAGCTATATAATTACTATGAAAAATTAACTTCACTACAATATGACATATAAATTTCTAGCACAATGATAGCAGATGAATAAAGAAATAGAATAAGTACTGAGTCCAATGTACAGAATCATGAAAACAATAGGAATAAAGAAAAGCAAGAAAATACTGAGAAAGGATGGTCAAGTAAGAGAACTCCGGCTCCTCAAGATACCTGTGATCCTCTCTAAATACCTGATCAACACGTTAACATATATAGATGTGGATATGCAAATTTAGGGAGTCAGAATTCCTAATGAGTGTGTACAATAAGGGGAAGGTGCACGTGCATATAACATGTGAGCATACTATAAAAATATATACTGGAATAAGATTGAAATAACATGCAAAATATAAATGGACAGTAATAAGGGCAGTCAGTACTAGAATTAGATGTCTATATTATCATACAGGTATTAGTAAAACATGGTCAATTATAGTACAATTTAGACAGTTTATTTTTATTAATTATGTTAGCGCACACCAATTGCCACATGCAGTAGAAGCATCCCATACTACGTCTGCCACACGTGTCAATCAAAGTCTTATGTTATCCAAACTGATAGAAGAGATATTGTCCATACTTTAGATGGGTTCTGTATATACCCAGAACCACGGCCCAATCACCGGTACTGAACCAGGTCTACTGCTAGATAGTCAATAACAATAACAATAGAAACAATATGGGATGTTAGTAATCCCTCGGAATCTTACATTAGAACCGTATTTCGGCTGCGTAACCTGTATCCTAGATCCACATAAAATACATGTACTGTCCTCTCTATCAATTTTTTCAGTCCCGGTATAAGTTGTCTATTATATTATTGTTTAGATCAATCAATATTCTTGTTATTTTAATTACTGGGACGATACGGTGATAGTAACAATGTCAACAATGTTAACAATAACAATGAGAGCAATATCATCGTGCAAATGGTAAAACAATAGAACTACATGTGTTATGATCTGACAATATTTTTCCAGTAATTTTAATAACATGAAGTATTACTGTATCAAGTCTGAATACTGATCAATAAACAATCTCATCAATCTGCACTAGAAGATAACAATAATAAGTCTCTTTAACACATTGTCTCAATATAGTCACTGTAATTATTAAGTATTCAGTTCATTGCCTATCACGAAGTTGAATTGATTAATAGCACAATTCTCTCATCACTACCAATCTACTTTAATTCTCTAAGTCATCAATATATCCCTCTTTGAAATCACTGGTGCATACAAGTCTCAATATCTAAAATAAATATACACTCCACCATATCTAAACAGTCATCGCTATCCAATTCAATCAAGATCATCAGTCAACTCTCACTTCAATCAAGCTCAATCAAAAGGATCCAAACCCAAGGTAACTAGTCAAATATGCAATAGTATAATCTACTAGTTCTGACCAGTCCAATCAAACACATATTTCTCAACTCAAGGTCTACTCCACTCCAATTGAATCTACTGACAAATCTAACTCTAAGATCTGTTCTTTTAATAAAGAATCTCCTATTTTATCAATCACCAATATCCAATTAAAATCCTCATCTAGTTAATATTAACAAAAAGATTGAGTTGGCTAACTATCTCACCCAAGTATCCACACATATAACTACAATCATGAATTAATCAAATTCAAGATTCAAATCCGATCACAGTATAAGTTACATCACTCATAGTTCTAAATCCGAAATGATAAACAAATTCACATGAAATGATAGGATACTAATGCCTCAGAATCAAAATACGGAGTCAATATACATTGATATCAGGAATATATTCGATTCATCATCATTAATACTCTACTCTCCCATAATATAATGATCCGAGACTACTGCTACTTTAGGGTATATTCGTAAAATCCACCATTCGAACTACTCTGCTTTAATCCTTAATTTTCAAGTCATATTCTATCTCGACATAATCCACCAACCAATTCAGGTATTGGCCGGCCCAATAAATCTAAAAATATCTAAATCAATAAAGAGAGACTCTCAATCTCTGAGATAAATATTGATCCCATAAACAGTGACGATGTAAATATATGATCCATTGTCTATAAATATCTAAAACGAACAATAGTTAAACATGGAATATAATTTAAAATGAAACATTCTCGGTAAAGCTAAATAATAATACGAGATAAATAAAAAATAGATTATACATTCACATGAAATAATACTATGAAATGCATAAATAAAATAAACAAATGATGTAAACACACACATGAAATGACGTGATTTCGGGTCCGAATTACCATCGGGTTTTCACTGCACGAGCTGGTACAGATCTCCGAATCATCTTGTGTGTCGGTCTTCGAATCGCCACCGTATCGGGTCCATAGTGAACACGAATCTGAACTCTCCTATTAGTGAGTTCGGATCACACAAGCGAGTCTGTATTGCTGTAACACACAAAGAAATATGCATAGAGAGAGGGGAAGATATGATCACATGCTCAAATACACACCCATAGACACACACATATACACACCACTTACCATCACACATACACATACACATGCGTACACACATACGCAAAAGCACACACATACTCCCATAACATACACCTTCATAAGTTCACACACGAACACGTTATATACACATATTCACATCTACACATACAAGTGATGCCCTTGAAAATATACCTAGAGGGAAGTGAATAGGTGTAGTAGCTAATCTAATGCCAAATGAAGCGGAATTAAAACTAATTACAACACACTATGTGTAGCCAAAGAGTGTAGCCGAATTTTCGGTGAAGGGCTTTAGACTAACTTCTCTTGATTCCTCTAAATAAGAGTTAAGGTGCTATATGATGCTCTCTTGGTTCAACACAAGTATGGGCACACTAACAATACCAAGCATATATATGATATGAACAATATGATGTAATGCAACATATAAGAGAGATAGAGTTTAGAGATAGTGGATCAAACGCAAACACCAAGATATGTTTCGAGGTTCGAACCACTGTTCTACGCCCCCGCCTTCACACAAAAGGATTTTCACTATGTCCACATAGGACCTCCAACCAAGGAACCTCCACTAAGGATTTGTATTTACAAACTAGGAGTACTCAACTCCTCTCTCTATCACAACCACCTCTACACAAGTGGCAAGGCACAAAGCCAAAACAACAATCACCTCTACACAAGAGGGATAAGACACTAAGCCAAACCCCACCACAATCACCTCTGCACAAAGAGGGATAGGCTCAAAGCCAAACACAACAACAATCTCCTCTACACTAGAGAGATGAACACTAACCCAAAGCAAAGAAGGGATTTACAACTTGGTGATCATCAAAAGACCACAAACCAATTTTCCTCACAAAAATAAGATCCTATAGATAGGATAGATATGATAGCTTAACTGTGAGAAAACAAAGTGCTTGGAATGAAAATAACAAAGAAAAATACTTGAGAAAATCACAAGATAGATATTGAAATAAAGATCAAAAAACCAATTCCCTAAATACTCTCTTTTCTTTGATTTTTCCAACACTTTAAAACAAATAAAAATAAAACTTTGTAGCCCAAAAGCTCTTTATAAACTTGCTGCAAAACAACTAAGGAAGATAGAAAATTTAGCTCCCAGAAATCATGAAGAAAACAGCCCAAGAGATAGCTATTTATAGCCTCTCAAACAATATAGCCGTTGGCAGCTAGAAAAGCCCAGTATGCTCTTCCGGTCGACCAGCCATTCGACCGGCCCAACGGTCATTTTTCTGACTGTTGTGCCTTCGATCGATCGTCCGATCGACCAGGCCAAGCCTGTCAGTCGACCGCCCGATCGACCGACAGCACCCGAGAGTTGGGTGCTTTTAGTCGGTCGACCGCGCGGTCGACCGGCCTACTTGACTGGTCCTTTGTGCACGTCTCGTGCACATCGGTTGACCGGTCCGGTCCACCGACCCCTGATCCGGTTGACCGCCGGCATGGTCTGGCTGATATTTTAGGGATTGAAAACTTGTCTTTTTAACTTCAATAAAATCACATAAAATCACATTAATTCCATAAAAAATCAGTTCTTATAAATATTTGAAGAACAAATATGTGTGATAAAAATTCAACACATATTATAAACTATTTGAACTATTTTTGTGATATAAAAATTAGGCTTAAACACAAAAATCGTATTTTTCAAAACTTAATTTTGAAATGAAAATCCGTTTTCTCCAAAACTTATATAGATACAAAAACAAGATATTTAAATAACATTTGAATCATAGAGTGTATGGATAGAATCTAATACACATATAAAATATTATCTATGTTTTTGACATGAAATCCAAAACGGTTAAACCGAAAACCAAACATATCGAAACTTTTGTGTGTGTGTAAACTTGAGCGTATCAACACTATCTATCTTTACACAAGATCTAAACACAACTAAACTAGACAAACTGAAGTTTTCTTGTAGAACTCCTTCTCCAAGTCGACTCGATCCAAACACGATTCAAAGTGCTTGATTCCAACCGAGTGCTAGATGCGATCTTGACGCGTAAGCTCTTAAATCAACATGTATTAGCTCCTAAACTCCTTTGTTGAAACTAGACACCTACTCATATCTTGATCAATAATTGAAACTATATAAAAACAAGATCATTAATAAATTATAACTACATGAGTTAATCATCATCAAAACTAGAGTGATGGGCCTTTGGGCCAACAATCTCCCCCTTTTTGAGATGACAAAACTAATGGAGTTATAAATACATGGATTAAAGATAAGCTTCATAGAAGCTCCCCCTTAACTCATGCATAGCAATAAACAATAAAGATATTCAATAAAGTGCATAAACTAAACAAAACATATATGCATGAAAAAGGATATAAACATCCATATAAAACTCACCAAATTCTTCTCCCCCTTTTTGTCAATTCATCAACAAAGGGCCGAAAGAAAAACAAGCAATAAAGATATACATGCGATATACATTCATGAAGAGGGGAGATGTAAAGTTAACTCCCCCTGCATACATGCATTACATGAAGAAGAGATGACTAAACTCTTACTCATGTAAAACATCATTTACAATGTATAAACGGAGATGTTAAGCTCCCCTACACACGTGTACTACATTACAAAGAGAGGTCAATCACTTCAATATGAAAAGTACACTCTGTAGGATCTAAAAATTATGTCAACACAACACTAGAACAAAAATAATTAGCATTAAATAAAATAACTTGCAAGAAAAGGAAACAAATCTCAGAAATAATGCAAATGTAAACACAAGAGATTTTATCCTGATTCGGTCCTCTTGACCTACATCCAGTTCCCAAGCAATCCGCTTGAGATTTTCCTTTATTCTTAAATTTTTACACCCAAAATCAACACCTTTTACACCACTTAACAAAATAATCTTTACCAAATGTGCACAACTCTTCTTAATACCAAGAAGATAACAACACCTTATACAACTTCCCTTCAACCCGAAGACGCTCTTGTACAGTCTTTCCCTTTGAGTAATTACAATCAATCCTATAAGCTTTGAAACTGTATGTGATCGTGAATAAGGTTTCTTATAGGTGGACTCTCAGAATTCTTCACTAGAAGATTGAAATTTATGTGAAGAAATGAAAGTAGAACTAGTTTTCTAAAAAAATAGAATATTTCAACAGAGTTTGAATAGAAAACTAATCATATGAATTGGTTTATTTAGCCTAGGACAACATCCCTATTTATAGCTGAAATCTATGGTCAGTTAGGGTACTTATCAAGATAATTTTGAATATCAGAATGTTGGATAAAACACCATAAATCAAAACTGTTCAACAGTCAGAAACTGTTATAAGTCGACTAGGGTATGGAGTAAGTCGACTAGGGGAGCAAGATTTGCCTGGGTTAGTCGACTAGTCAAAGGAGCAAGTCGACTATTTTAAGACTAATACAGATATGCAAGTCTCTGAAAACTGAAATTAGTCAACCAGCAGAAATTATAAGTCGACTACAACATGATTTAGTCGACTAATAATGTTGATAAGTCGACTAATGCTGCTGACAGTCAAAAAATAGAAAGTTGATATCTTTTCTGGACAGGACTTAGTCGACTATAGGACTTTGAAAAGTCGACTAAACATTGTATTAGTATACTACAAGAAGGGTCAAGTCTACTAATAGGACTATTTTGTGTTTGTGATCAAGGCTTTTAACAAATATATAAAAATACACAAAAATAGTACAAATTGTATTTGCTATCATCAAAATAAGTTCCAACATTCTCCCCTTTCTGATGATGACAATGTGTGTATGCACAAGCTCCCCCTATAGAGAAACTCTCTCGGCAGAAAACAGGTTATAACAAATATATATAACAAGTGTTCTCCCCTGCATCATAGCACACATCTGATATATTTTCAAATGTTAGAAATAACTTATATCATCAGGTATTCTCTTATCTCTGTATGGTACATATAAGATAAAATAATGTTAATGGCACCAATCTTAACATGATCAAAATATTAACATTTAGGAATCCAAACCCAAATTTGAATTTGGTTTCCATCTGTTAGTATAAACATAATTGCATGAATTACATATATGATATATATATATATATATATATATATATATATATATATATATATATATATATATATATATATATATATATATATTATATATGATACAATGTAAGCATTTTTATCCATATTATTTAGATTTTTAGGAATCCAAATATATTTAAACTTTGATTTCATGGTCTTCTTAACAAAAGAATTATCATTATTCTTTTAGTAGACATGTGTAGTTCTTTCAACATTATTTTTTTAACAACCAAGATCAATATGCTTATCTTTTGAAAATTCAAGTCCAAAATGATTATATGAAACCTTTTGATATGACAATATATCATTTAAATTTTTTTTCCTTTATTAAACTTTATCACTTTATTCAAAAGTTCTTCATATTTATCTTTGAAACTTGTCATGTCTTTATCTATAACAGATATTCTTTCATTTAAAGACATAGTTTCCTTTTTAAGCAAAATATTTTCTTTTAAGAAATTCTCATTATCCTTTTTCAATGAAGATATAACTTTTTAAAGTCATCCTTTTGAGAATTTACAGAAAAAATTTGAGAAAAATAAATAGAATTTTCTTTTGATAAAACTTTATTTTTCATCTTTTCATTCTTAAGATTATTATATAACTAATGAAATACATCTAAGAGTATAGTATATTGTACCTCATCTTCTTCTTGAGCCATAAAGCAAACATTTGCATGTTCAGTGGCTTCTTCTTCATCTGAGAAAGATGAATCACTATTTTTTCATGATGCTTGATAATCTTTTTTCTTTTTGAACTTTTTGCTCTTGAATGTCCCTTTATTTTGGAGCAATGGACAATTCTTCTTCATATGACCTGTTTTATTATAATTAAAACATTTAAACTTACCTTACTTCAAGAACTTTCTGAATTTTCTTGAGTGCATTGCCATCTCCTCTTCATCATCATCTGAATTATCCATATCTGAGGATGCATGGAAGGCAAGTACTTTCTTCTTGGATAGAGGTTGTTGTTCATCCTTTTTCCGCTCTTCGAGTTGTACTTCATATGCCATTAAATTACCAATAAGGTTTTCTAATGACATAGTTGAGAGATCATTTGCTTCTTCTACTGTAGTGGTCTTCTTCTCCCAATCTGATGTGAGTGCATGAAGAACCTTTCTAACTTTTTTGATTTGAGTGTACTCCTTTCCAAGGGATGCTAAGGAATTTGTAATGTCGGTGAACCTTGTAATCATTTCTGAAATTGTTTCATTCTCCTTCATTTTGAAGCAAACTGTGAACAAGAACAAAAATTTTAGATTCTTTAACCTTATTTGTACCTTCATGGGTTACCTATAGAATCTGCCATATTTGATTTGCAGATCTGGACATTGATATGCGATTGAATTCTTCTTTATTCAAGGCACAGAAAAGCGCGTTCATTGCTTTGGCATCAAGGTTTGCAGACTTCTTTTGTTCTTCATTCCACGCAATTTAATTTGTGGTTGGCTTGGTGTACGTTGCTTCTACTATGTTCCATAGTTCATAGTTGAGCTATTACAAGTAGATCTTCATTCTACATTTCTAATAATTGTAGTTTGATCCATCAAATAATGCTGGACGTTGTGTAGAATATCCTTCTCTGAGTTATGATGAAGGAAACTCTGTTGCCATCCTTGTTGGGTGTTGACAGGGTATACAGGGCTCTGATACCAATTATAGGATCTAAAAATTATGTCAACATAACACTAGAACAAAGATAATTAGCGTTAAATAAAATACTTGCAAGAAAAGGAAACGTATCTCAGAAATAATGCAAACGCAAACACAAGAGATTTTTTTCTGGTTTGGTCCTCTTGACCTACATCCAGTCCTCAAGCAACAACCCGCCTGAGATTTTCCTTTATCCTTGATTTTTTAACCCAAAATCAAAACCTTGTACACCACTTGACAAAATAATCTTTACCAAATGTGTACAACTCTGTTTAATACCAAGAAGACAACAACACCATGTATAACTTCTCTTCAACCCGAAGACGCTTTTGTACAATCTTTCTCTTTGAGTAATTACAATCAATCCTATAAGCCTTAGTACTGTATGTGATCGTGAACAAGATTTCTTATAGGTGAACTCTCAAAATTCTTCACTAGAGGATTGAAATTTGTGTGAAGAAATGAAAGTGGAACTAGTTTTCTGGAAAAACAGAATATTTTAACAGAGTTTAGACAGAAAATTAATCATATGAATTGGTGTATTTAGCCTAGGACAACATCCCTATTTATAGCTGAAATCTATGGTCAGTTAGGGTAGTTATCAAGACAATTTTGAATATCAGAACGTTGAATAAAACACCAGAAATCAATAACTGTTCAACAGTCAGAAATTGTTATAAGTCGACTAGGGTATGGAGTAAGTCGACTAGAGGAACAAGATTTGCCTGGGTTAGTCGACTAGTCAAAGGAGCAAGTCGACTATTTTAAGACTAATACAGATATGCAAGTCTCTGAAAACTGAAATTAGTCAACCAGTAGAAATTATAAGTCGACTACAACATGATTTAGTCGACTAATAATGTTCATAAGTCGACTAATGCTGCTGACAATCAAAAAAACAGAAAGTTGATATTTTTTCTGGACAGGACTTAGTCGACTATAGGACTTTAATAAGCCGACTAGATATTGTATTAGTATACTACAAAAAGGGTCAAGTCTACTAATAGGACTATTTTGTGTGTGTGATCAAGGCTTTTAACAAATATCTAAAAATACACGAAAATAGTACAAATTACATTTGTTATCATCAAAATAAGTTTCAACACACTCAACATGAATCTATATATAGAGGAGATGTTAAGCTCCCTTGCATATAAGCAATATAAATTAACAAATTTTGAAACCACTTTTAAAAACAAAATTTGAAATTTCTTTAAGTCAACAAAATAAATTTGATATCAATGAAATCAAATTGTGGTTGACAAAACAAAAATTGGTACCACTTATAGATAAACAAAATTTTTAAGATACCAATAGAAGTTTTTTGATACCAATTGAAAATAAAACATTGTAAGTTTTTGATACCAATAGTAAATTTTGATATCAATTGAAAGTAAAAATCAAATTTTTGGGTAAACACTAAAATCATTTTTCTATAAGGATACTAAATTGAGAATAATACCAATTTAAGATTATTGATACTAATATTGAAAATGTTAACATATACCAAAATAAAGTATTTTTCATCATAAAGAGTGAGAGTAAGATACCAATTGAAAATAAAACCGATTGAAAGATAAAACAAGAATTTTTCTCCCCCTTTATGAAATACTAAAAAAATAATGCATAAGCTTGTATAAGATACCAGTTGAAAAATAATTGACATTATGAACTAAATCAAGCTTAGCAAGAAATAATTTGTGCTTAAAAAAGATGTAAAGTCATTGTAAAAATAAGCACAATCAAATCATATATATGTATGTATGAAAATGAAGATACCAATTGAAATTGATACTATTTGAAATTTGAAGCATACATATATAGAAAAACATATATGAGTATACAAAAATAGAGTGACATGAATATCATGTGTATAACTCATAACTACCTCCCTTTCGTACACATGTCTAAATAGATTTTCAATTTGAGCAGACAAGGCATGGTCGCCCATCTAACCGCCCTTTGGTTGGTAGGGGTTTTCAAAAATATGAATTTGAAAATAATTTTAACATATTTGAAAACTCTACCAATTGAAGAATGTGAACTAGTTTAAGATAATTTTTGAAATAACTACTCATGGATCCTTCAAAATATGAAATCAAATCATATATCTCATGAAGCATGTGTTTTACACAAACTTGTTACTCAAGATCTACAAAGCTCAAAAAATGTCCTCATAAAACAAAGTCATGAGTAAACACAAATAATGTGAGTGTACAAACATCATGTGAAAAGTATAATCATGGAGATAGGCAATGAAGCTCAATGAAATCTCTTTATCAAAAATAAGAAATCCTCAAAACTAAATAGGCTTCAAGGTATTTGTATGTCTTGTTAAAACTAAAAGTATACTTATATATCCCAAACATAATTGAGTCCATAATAAATTATTATATGAAAAGCAAGTGACTCTAAGATAGACATGTATATCTAAAGTTTTGAACAAAATTGACAGATACATGAAGATAAACACATTTTATGAATACATGTAAAAAAATAGGTAATACAAGTAAAATGCAAGAATAATCAAAACTAGGCTATACAAGTACATCTAATGAGTACAAATGAGCAACATAGCACAAACATATAATAATCAAATGTGGCTCACTAGTTGTACAAGTATAAACACAAGTTTTAACAAAAATTACATCTAAACAAGTAATCAAACATGAAGTATAGAAGAAAACATAAACCAATACAACCATTATGTTAAATGAACGTGTTTTAGAAATAGGATATGCACAATAGCTAAACTATAGTGAGAACACAAATGATGTAAATCCATATAAACATAGGTGTATCTCAAATACTACATATGTATATCAGAAGTCTGATATTGCATTTAAGTATAATGAACATGAAAAATCAAAACATGCTAAATATCATCAATGAGAAAGCATGTAAACATAAATAGGGAGTTATAGATAGTTACCAAAACCAATAAGGTTAATCTCTAGGTCTCCAAACCATGGTGGTCTTCCCACCAAACTTCCTTGAAGGTGATGCATCTAATGTAGTGTTCATCAAGCTCCAACGCATCTACCATCAAGGCACCAAAACTCTCACGTTAAGTGAGAGCCTATTGATTAGTCTACAATTCTGCATTATTATATCGCATTTTCCTACCGATTTATTAATAAAATATCGGTCTAAACCGTGTTTTGGTCTCTCTTGCAGATAAATCAAGAGTTTAAGGGCAAAGGAGTAATAAGAGCTTAATTAAACCCATTTTTGGGTAATTAATTTCGAATTTCTTGGAGGCCAAGTAAGGGAACTTCTAGAAGATGCATTGAACCTAGACCCTTGTGCACGTCAGACGGAAATACGGACAAAAAATACCCGAAGTCAAATATACCAAGAAGGTCCTCGAAGCCCGGAGATGTTTCTCGCCAAAACCAGGGATTTAACTACCTGGTTTTGCCGCGAAAACGCGGCATATGCTGTGTTTCTGACAATTTGGTGGGGCCACGCTTTGATCTTTGACGCGTGTCTCCGTCTCGCCTTCCAGATGCTTCTTCTGCTTCTAAAAAAGGTAGGGTTTGGCCGAAACGAAGCAGTTTTTGATTTTAGGCTAGGGTTTCTATTTTTTAGTGAAGGTAGTGTAGGTGTTCTTCCTTTCTTTTCTTTTGTATTTTTATTTCCTTTTTAGATCTTGTAGTTGGGCAGAGAGATTCAGAGAGAGATTGATGTAATAGATGGTGACAATCTATGTAAAGGTGCCTCATTTCTTCTCTAATGTAATCTTCTCCATCTTCTACATGATGCTTGGCTAACTTTTCTTCTCAGGAAATCTAACTACTAACCACAACCATCAACCACTTACTTGATAATTCATATGAATCTAATAGCCTCTACAAGGTCTTGCTCTTGCAAGAGCCATTGATGGCTTATGATGATGGATTCTAACATTCTAACATTTCTAACATCTAACCCACTAACTTTCTAACTTACAATGTCTTCTTTATTTCATGCTCACTTCTAACCGGTTTTAATGATTTAATAGTAGCTTGCAACATGTTCTGTGGTATTGATGTGTTGTTTGAATGTAGAAGAACAATCTTATGAGCCATACTTTGTATCGTCTCTTGAAGCCAAGGATTAGTGATGGCCAAGGATCCATATGAGGCAATTATCACTAAGAGGTTAGCATGATTAGTGGAGCAATTAGTAGTTAGTAGTCATGAGTTTTTTTTCATAGTTTTCTTCTCACTTTTTTACTTTGCTTTAAAAATTATTTGCAAAATCTTTTATTATTTTTCCATTGTTGTTTTCACCATCTTCTTTATTCATCTTTGTTTTCATTTCTTTACCACAAGCTTCATCTTCTCTTTTCTATTTTGTTTTCCACAACCAGTTATCTTTTATTTTAACATCGCTTTCATCGCTCTCCTCACCTATCACTTCTAGATTTTATTTTCTTTTTCTTTTTTCATTCTTTAAACAAAGAAGAACTTGTTAACATACGACGTGAATAAAACTGTTAATGCTTCTATCGCCTCCTGTACCTGTGGATTTGACCCGTTGAGCCAATGCTATAACAGAAGTATCGAGGGAACATTAACACGCTTGCTTTTGCATTGATTTCATAAAATACACATTTTCGAGTGCTAGTTCCGCAGCGATCAAATTTTTGGCGCCGTTACCGGGGAACGGGAATGGTTTTGATTTCACGTTTTTGTTAACATTTTCTTCTCTGTTTTGGTGTGCAGGATAATCTTGCTTAATATTGTAGAACAAACAATTAGCTTTGCATCTTCGTGCTCTAGAAAGCAGGGACCCATCTTCTAAAGAAAAGCCGCGCAAACGCGACATTTGCCACGCCAACGCGGCTATTTTGTAACCATTGTATATCTTATTGTGCTGGGATGTGTTAGTTGTAATAGCTAGTGGATCTGCACTATTACTTTCTTGCTTTGATTTCCTACACACTGCAATAAATTAAAGAACTAAAATACGATATTTGGACGCTTTTAAAACAGTTTAGACATTTGCATTTAGGCACACGTCAATTCAATTCCAATATACTGTATTTTGCTATGTTATTGTGATCTGGATTGAGGTGTACATATGGCATTGCATATAGCATAGGACAAATACGTGGGTGAATTACTCGCTTTGTGTTATATTCTTGTCTATATTGCACACTGCACAAATTAAAATTAAGTGCAAAACCAATACAAGATAAGGTGGGGAATTCATCACCCTTTTTAGCTAAAAACTACCTCCCCACTCACACAACCTAAGCCCTAATAAAAATTGATAGACGTTGGCCCTAGGGACATCTCAGACTCATTAAGAGATTAATCGAGGGTGGAACTTATTTTGAATCTTACTCTTGTGAAATTGGCGTCTAAGGTTGGGGATTAAGAGGTTACGCCTCGAATGGTTTGGCGTAACTAAGGCCCGTTGCTTACGCACGGATACCTCCAACCGTATTTTGCCCTACCTAGCCGATTAGCTTGTGGTCAGATTCAAGCAACAACCTCCCCCGGGTAATCGACCAGTTAGGAGTCGTCTAGGTCTAGGTCAACCTTAACATAGGCTTGGTTTTGATTTTTTCTTTTCTTTTTGTTTGTTGTTTGCTTTTTCTTTTTTGTTTGTGATTGTTTGTGAAATGGAATTCAACAATAACAATTCTTTCAATCCTAAAATGAATCCATATTTCACACCGACCCCATTTGTTCCGATAATTCCAACCCGGTTTTTCACAATATGAACCAACCAAATACATCGGGTTGGACTTATCCGAATCAATACAACCCATACCCACAATCTTATGACTATAATTTCCAAAATAATTTCAACTCTTCACAGAGTCAATGGGGATTCACCTCCCCCGAGTTAAATTTTCAACCTCCTTGTCCACCGTGTCCTCCTTGTCCACAATTTTTATACAATATTCATTCCCCGATTTGCTTCCTATACTCTTTTTTATGGACCTCCCATTGAAGAAAAATCCAAGTTAGAAAAGAGTATAGAAGCCAACCTACAAGAGGCCGAGCGACAACGTCAGAAAATATTGGCCTCTCCAATTTCACAATATTTTCAAGAGTCTTACTCAGTTCCACCTCCTCATAATGAACAACCATCTGCCCTGGAAATGAGTAAGGAACTCTCGTGTCAGTTTAAGCTTCAATCTCAAACCATGTTAGACTCACAATCTTCACTATCTTTCTAAAACTAAGATTATTATACTCTCTTTCTGGAATATCCACTTAAAGAAAAATCAAGTCTAGAAAAGAGTATAGAAATCTTCCAGGAGTCTGTGTTATAATTTCAAAAATCTTCTTCTCAGTCTATTGATAGGTTGAAAACGCAATTGAGTAAATTGGTCAACATTTATAAGAATGAAGAAACTCTCTCTTCTCCACCTTTGACCAATTCAAATATCTCAAACTCTATCAATTTGACCCATTACTCTTGTTATTTTGGAAATCAAGATTCCTACACTCCTTTTCTAGAACAACCACTTGAAGATACATCACATCTAAAAAAGAGTGTAGAAGTCTTGCAAGAGTCCGCTCTACAATTTCAAAAATCTTCTGCCCAGTCTATTAATAGGTTGGAAACACAATTGAGTCAATTGGTTAGCATTTATAAGAATAAAGAAACTCTATCTTATCAACATTTGACCAATTCAGCTTCCCTAACTCTATTGATCTGACCCAGGACTCATGTCATTTTGGACACCAAGTTTCAATTTCAGCACACCCATCTGAACTTGTCCAAACTTCAATTGTTAAAAATCTTATTGATATTTTGGCAAGTTATCCTTTTCTGAGATTGAACTTGAGCATGAATATGATCCTGAACTTCAACTTGATAATTCAATTTCACTTCCAGATTCAATATTGACTGAGGTATTTTTACCTTAATTCAGGCCTTTTCCCGAGTCAGTATTGGATACAGTGTCAGTCCATTGTGAAATTGAATCACCAATCATTTATGATCATCATATTGAACTTGACCAATTCATACTTTTGAAAGTCCCATTGACAAATTGGCAAGATATGAATGTGACTTTGATTCTCAATTTGTGATTCAGTTCAAATTTCTAAATCAATATTGACTCCTGTTTTGTTAGCCAATTTGAGCAACATTTTAGAGTCAGTTTTGATTCCCATACCTGTCATTCTTGAACTTGAATCACCAATCTTAGAAAGTCACATTCCATCATGGGAAAATGAATGTGGACTTGAGATTCATCTTCTTGATTTGGACCCACTTCCTGAACCAATCTCGACTCCCGAATCTTTACTTGATTTAAGTATTTTTCCTGAGTCGGTATTAGTTCCTGTATTTCCTGAGTCCAAATCAATCATTCCATTCTGGGATAAGGGTCTTGATAAATTTGACTATGAAATTATTTTGAAAATTTGGAAATGAGATAGGGTTAAATTCTTAATAAAAATCATAAATATATACATCATTTTAGTGGGTTGTATTATAGAGGTCTCTGAAGGGTTCCTCTAGATTCCACGCACATTGGATTGGGCCGCAGTTCGTGGACCAATCAGACCACCACCGGAACCACCACCTTGAGTTGATTTTTTCATTCCTTCTCTATTTGTTTCATGCATATATATATATATTCATGATGCATTGAGGACAATGCATGAGATAAGTGTGGGGGAGGGTTTACTAACGTAGAGTTTTTAGATTTTCTTTCTTTTATACTTCTTTTAGGATACTTTTAAAAATTTTCCCTTTTGTATAGGATTTTTCTTTCTTTTAAAACTTTTTGAAATAAGAGACAAAGTTTTGATCTATTTTTTAGAAAATTAAAATGATCTTAGAAATTAAGAAAGCCTTAATTATGACATCTTAAACCTAGTCAAAATAATGGATCTAATTTAAAATTATAGGCTAAGTAAGATAAATTGGAGAGATAATTTTATCTTGAATTTTTTGCCTTAGATAGTATGCACTTCACACTAACACAATTTTTGGGATGGAAACAAAGACCTAAAATGCTATAAAGCAAAAATAAATAAAAAATATATATATTATATATGAAAAAAATCACTTATTAAGCTGGATAAGTATGCCTCAAGAAGTACGATTATTCACGCCTAACGGTGGTCAAAAGAAACAAATAATCTCCCTTAGTTTTGTGGCCTTATTTACTCGAGTCCTTAAACCCGAGGGATGTTTTCTCATCTGGTGCCCTAAAACCGTCTGGTCTGGGAGTCATCGGTTATAGGCTCGCTACATGGGTGAACTAGAAAGCCTAAGAAAACTAAGGGAAGAAAAAAAGAAGAAAAAGAAAAAAAATATATAAAAATAAATGGCTTGACGGTTAAAGTTGAAATCCTAGAAATCTTCACTATCATATAGTGCATATTATCTAGGTTTTATGAAGGATAAAATATTCAATCCAATTTTGAATTCTTACCTTAATTGAAGACAAGATCTTGCATAGAGACTAAGTTTAAGGAAGAATAATTTTTGGTAGACTTATGACCTTAGATTGCTTATATTTTTGCAAAAAATATTTCGTAACTTGTCTCTCCTTCAAAATGTGTTTTCAAAATACTAACATTTGTCTTCTTTCTTTATGGATTTTGTGGGTGCAATCCGCTGAAAACCCTCAGGAGACAACACTCCTCCTCTAGGGATAACCTAGAGGCTTAACGGCTTGTTGCACACGCTCAGTGCAATCGCGTCACCTGCGAAAGTGGTGTAATAACATATGAAGTATAGTTTTTCTTTTCTTGTTTTGCTGGGACGAGCAAAAGATAAGTGTGGGGGTGTGATTACTCTAAAATTTTGCATTATTATATCGCATTTCCCTATCGATTTATGAATAAAATGTCGGTCTAAACTGTGTTTTGGTCTCTTTTGCAGATAAATCAAGAGTTTAAGGGCAAAGGAGTAATAAGAGTTTAATTAAACCCATTTTTTGGTAATTAATTCCGGATTTCTTGGAGGCCAAGCAAGGGAACTTCTAAAAGATGCATTGAACCTAGACCCTTGTGCACGTCAGATGGAAATACGGACAAAAAAACCTGAAACCGAATATACCAAGAAGGTCCTCGAAGCCCGGAGATGTTTCTCGCCAAAACCAGGGATTTAACTCCCTGATTTTGCTGTAGAAACGCGGCATATGCGGCGTTTCCATGGCAATTTGGTGGGGCCATGCGTCGATCTTTGACGCGTGGCCCCGTCTCGCCTTCCAGATGCTTCTTCTGCCTCTAAAAATGGCAGAGTTTGGCTGAAACGAAGCAGTTTTTGATTTTAAGCTAGGGTTTCTATGTTTTAGTGTAGGGTAGTGTAGGTGTTCTTCCTTTCTTTTCTTTTGTATTTTCATTTTCTTTTTAGATATTGTAGTAGGACAAAGAGATTCAGAGAGAGATAGAGAGGGATTGATATAATAGATGGTGACAATCTATGTAAAGGTGCCTCCTTTCTTCTCCAATATAATCTTCTCCATCTTCTACATGATACTTGGCTAACTTTTTTTTCTCATGCCAATCTAACTACTAACCACTAACCATCAACCACTTACTTGATAATCTACATGAATCTAATAGCCTCTATAAGGCCGTGCTCTTGCAAGAGCCATTGATGGCTCATGATGGATTCTAATATTCTAACATTTCTAACATCTAACCCACTAACTTGCTAATTTGCAATGTCTTCATTATTTCATGCTCACCTCTAACCGGTTTTGATGATTTAACAGTAACTTGCAACTTGTTATGTGGTATTGATGTGTTGTTTGAATGTAGAAGAACAATCTTATGAGCCATACTTTGTATCGTCTCTTGAAGCCAAGGATTAGTGATGGGCAAGGATCCATGTGAGACAACTATCACTAAGAGGTTAGCATGGTTAGTGGAGCAATTAGTAGTGAGTAGCCATGAGTTTTCTTTCATATTTTTCTTCTCGCTTTTTACTTTGCTTTAAAAATCATTTCCAAAATCTTTTATCATTTTCCCATTAATGTTTTCACCATCTTCTTTGTTCATCTTTGTTTTCATTTCTTTACCACAAGCTTCATCTTCTCTTTTCTATTTTGTTTTCCACAACCACTTATCTTTTATTTTCACATCGCTTTCATCGCTCTCCTCACCTATCACTTCTGGATTTTATTTTCTTTTTCTTTTTTCATTCTTTAAACAAAGAAGAACTTGTTAACATACGACGTGAATAAAAACTGTTAATGCTTTTATCTCCTCCCGTCCCTGTAGATTCGACCCGTTGAGCCAATGCTATAACGGAAGTATCGAGGGAACATTAGCACGCTTGCTTTTACATTGATTTCATAAAATACACGTTTTCAAGTGCTAGTTCCGCAGCGATCACCTATACCTACATCAAATACAATAGGAGTAAATTTTGGTACCCATACCTTGTTGGGTCCATAGGGGTTAGCACCTTTCCTGACCCACATAAATTTGTTTGCAAAATTTGAATTATGAATTCTATCATAACAAAATTTTACAAGGTGGCCCTTACGTCCACAATGTGTATAAGTGTACACATGAGCATACATGATGTCATATGTGTGAGCATGATAAGCATGTGTATGCCGAGATTTGTGTGCATGCATATGAGGAGCATGTTTCTTGCGAAACATGGATTCTAATCGTATGTGGTTCATGGCATATTGGCTTAAAGTGGAGCCCAAACAATCTACACTTTTCTTCAACATGCAAATATCATTATTAATACTTGAAGAAGAAGTGGAGCATGCAATATAAACACTAGATGATGAAGCTATAGTAGTATGGCAAACATGTGAATCTAAATCATTTTTCAAAGAGGTATTTTCCTTTGGAATCAAATCTAATTCTTTTAAAATTAAAGTAATTTTATTTTTCAAAGAATTGTTCTCTTTTAAAACAAAATCAATTTTTGAAGACAAAACCTCATTTTCTTCAAAACATCATCACAATTATTTTTATTCTTTAAAATTTTGTTTTCATTTAAGGCAACGTCAAGTTGGGATTTCAATGAGTCCCTTTTATTTGAAATCTCATCCCTCTCTTACAAAACAATATCAAGTTTTGAAAACAAAATTTTATTTTCTTTTTTTAATGCATAACTTTTTTTTCAAAAGTTTATACTTTTCTAGCAAGTTTTCACAAAATATAGAAAACTCTTCATTTAATGCATCGACATCCATACTGTCATGATCATCATTAGAAGAGCTAGCACAATCATCTAGATGAGTATCCGAATGTACCACAAGGGAGTTAATCCCTTGGACCACATAGCAAGTTTCGTCAGACTCATCCACCAAGGATTCCTTGTCCACATAGTTTGTCGTCTGTGCTCGAGAGAGGTCAATGTGTTCCACACTGTAAAAATAGAATCACAATGAGAAATCATAGATAAATAATCTTTGCTAAGAGAATTCTTTAATGCATCTAAGGCTTGTGCATTAACCTCAATGTACTTGGCATTACCAAATAGATTTTCTTTATAGTGGCAAGATAGACATGTAAACCTAGGGCTTTTAAATAAACACTCATCCTAAGCTTCCATATTTTGATGTTAGAAACATCAAACATGGGAGGGATAAGGTAATCCATGAGTGTATAAACTAAATGTGTGCAAATGCAAATCTAGATTAGCTAACCAAGATCTCACTCCTAGGTGGTTAAACCTAATATCAGGAGTATAGGCTCTGATACCAATAAAATACACCTAGAGGGGGGTGAATAGGTGTAGTAGCTAATCTAATGCCAAATGATGCGGAATTAAAAACTAATTGCAACACACTATGTGTAACCAAAGAGTGTAGCCGAATTCCTGGTGAAGGGTTCTGGACTAACTCCTCTTGATTCCTCTACATAAGAGTTAAGGTGCTATATGAAGCTCTCTTGTTCAACACAAGTATGGGCACACAAACAATACCAAGCATATATAGGATATGAACAATATGATGCAATGCAAGATATAAGAGAGTAAGAGTTTAGAGATAGTGGATCAAATGCAAACACCAAGATATGTTTTGAGGTTCGAGCCACTGCTTTACGTCCCCGCCTTTACACAGAAGGATTTCCACTATGTCACACAGGACCTCCCACACAGGGAACCTCCATTGAGGATTTGCAATTACAAACTAGGAGTACTCAACTCCTCTCTCTACCACAACCACCTCTACACAAGAGGCAAGGCATAAAACCAAAACAACAATCACCTCTACACAAGAGGGATAAGACACTAAGCCAAATTCCACCATAATCACCTCTACACAAAGAGGGATAGACACAAAGCTAAACCACAACAACAATCTCCTCTATACTAGAGGGATGAAACTAACCCAAAGCAAAGAAGGGATTTTTAACTTGGTGATCACAAAAAGACCACAAACCAATTTTCCTCACAAAAATAAGATCTATAGATAGGATAGATATGATAGCTCAAGTGTGAGAAAACAAAGTGTTTGGAATGAAAATAACAAAGAAAAATACTTGAAAAAATCACAAGATAGATATTAAAATAAAGATAAAAAAACCAATTCCACAAATATTCTCTTTGCTTTGATTTTTTTAACACTTTAAAATAAATAAAAATAAAACTTTGTAGCTAAAAACTCTTTATAAACTTGCTGCTAAATCACTTAGAAAGACAAGAAATTTAGCTCTTAAAAACCATGAAGAAAACAACCCAAGAGATAGCTATTTATAGCCTCTCAAACAATATAGTCGTTGGCAGCTGGAAAACCCAGAATGCCCTTCCGGTCGACAGGCCTAACGGTCATTTTTCTGACCATTGTGCCTTCAGTCGACCGCCCGGTCGACCGGGCCAAGCTTGTTGGTCGACCGCCTGGTCGACCGACAGCACCCGAGAGTTGGGTGCTTTCAGTCAGTCGACCGCGTGGCCGACCGCCCCACTTGGCTGGTCCTTTGTGCACGTCTCGTGCACATCGGTCAACCGGTCCGGTCAACGGACCCCTGGTCCGGTCGACTGCCAGCTTGGTCTGGCTGATATTTTAGGGATTGAAAACTTGTCTATTTAACTTTAATAAAATCCCATAAAAACACATTAATTCCACAAAAATTAGTTCTTATAAATATTTAAAGAACAAATATGTGTGCCAAAAATTCAACACATATTACAAACTATCTGAACTATTTTTGTGATATAGAAATTAGACTTAAACACAAAAACTGTATTTTTCAAACTTGAATTTTGAAATGAAATCCGTTTTCTCCAAAACTTATATGGATATAAAAACAAGATATTTAAACTATATTTAAAGCATAAAGTGTATAGATAGAATCCAATACATATATAAAATATATATCTATGTTTTTGACATGAAATCCAAAACCGGTTAAACTGAAAACTAAACATATCGAAACTTTTATGTGTGTGTGAACTTGAGCATATCAACACTATCTATCTTTACACAAGATCTAAACACAACTAAACTAAACAAATCGAAGTCTTCTTGTACAACTCCTTCTCCAAGTCGACTCGATCCAAACACGATCCAAAGAGCTTGACTCCAACCGAGTGCTAGATGTGATCTTGACGCGTGAGCTCTTGAATCAATACGTGTTAGCTCCAAAACTCCTTTATTGAAGTTAGACACCTACTAATATCTTGATCAATAACTGAAACTATATAAACACAAGATCATTAGTAAACTATAGCTACATGAGTTAATCATCATCAAAACTAGAGTGATGGGCCTTTGGACCAACAGCCCTCACCTACACAGTTATACATTCACACACGTACCCATGCCTGCACCCATGCACACATACACTCACATATTTACACATAACACCCATGCACATGAATGGACACAACACACACTCACTTAAATACACACACACAAAGAGAGGGGGAGAAAGAGCTTACCCATGCGAATGGTGATGGCTTGGCAAGGGAGCAGTGAGGGTGGTGCTCGGAGCCAACGAGCGATGGCGGAGGCGCCAGTGGAGGTCATGGAAGAGATGGGGATTGCTGAAGGTATGGCGAAGCATCGCGACAACACCGAAGAGAGGCTCTAACACTAGAGAGAATCCCGCAACAAAGGAGATGCATGGGTTGTGGTCATGGTGGTGCGGGGATGGAGAGGCTCGACCATGATGTAAGACAAGGTGTGGGGGAGGTGTGGGTGAGTAGGTTCAAGGCTATGGGAGATAGGCATGGCGGGACAGAAAGAGAGATGGTTGGGGTGGTGGCTGAGTGGGGTGCTGGAGGTGTGCTTACGGCAAGGGTGTGGAGTGGCAGGAGCTGTTAAGTTAAGAAGGAAAAAAAGGAAAAGAAAAATAAAAAGGGGAAGAAGATGGAGTCATGTTGTTGTTGGGTGGTATGTTCGGGTCTGCAGGTGGAAGGAGAAGAAGGGACGAGGCCGCTCGGGCTCCATCGACGCTCGAGAGGTCATGGAGGAGATTAGGAGGGTGAAGGCTTGGAGATGATGAAGGAGATGCGGTCATGGCGCTCAAGTGCGATGGTTGAGGGTACTGGCCAGAGCAGAGTTGATGCTTTGAGTCAACTAATTAATAATTCTTTATTGAATTCAATAGAATTGAGTTTTGCTTAAAGTGCAAGTGTTGTGCATGCCTCACTCATTTGTTTTCAAATAAACCCTTCACCTTCAGCCATCTTATAGCCCCCGCTTGGGTGATAATCTCGCGTTAGAGAGCTCAGTGGCTTGGATGGTGGGCTGCCAGAGGAGCTCGGCGGTGTGATGGGTGGAGGCTCCGGTAGCAAGGCACAAGTGGAGGAAGAAACGACCATGGGGTAGTCTCGGGCTAGAGGTTAGGCAAGGCAGATGACAAGGGGGAGGAGATGGGAGAAGGGGTGCATGTAGGGTCTTGACAATAATGGGTGATGGGCTACAGGTTCTGAGAGTGTTGGAGAAAAAAAAGATAGGGATTGGGTTAATTTTAGGATTAGAATTAGAGAGATTTGGGGTTTAGTTAGGATTTAAGATTTGATTAGGATTTGGATTAGGTTAGTTATGATAGGGATTATAGATAGGATTGAATGGGCTGTGGGTTTGGGCTAATGGGCTTGATTAGGATAAAAATAAAAATAGGGAAATGAAATATGAGATGGTCTTGGACTTTGTAATTAAATAAAAATGAGAATTGAAAGGAAATGTGGAATAGGCTTAAAATAAAATGAAATAAGAAGGAAAACAAATGGGCGTTGGGCTTGGAAAAAATGATACTAATATTAATAATAACAACACCACCATAATAATAGTAATTAATCATATAATAATAATAATAAAAAATAATAATAATAACAATGCTAATAATTTTAATAACAACAATAATAATCATAATGAAATTATTATAGTAACAATCACTACTAAATTTAGTAATTACTACTAATAATAATAATCCAAAAGTCAAGTTAATAAATAATAAAGACAAGTAAATTTTTTTTAAAAATATTAATACCATGCTATTAATTAGGGATATTACAGATCTTGGGGTCGGAGAAGCCCCGGCCAAAACGGTCGACTGAAACGCTCGCTACTCAACACCACCCGAGATGGGAAGACCGCCACCAGGCAACGTGCTTCCCGCCCGAAGCGATGCCACATGTAAAACTGCATGACATCCAATAAAATTGTGCAAACTCTTTTATTTCCATATCTTCTCCAGGTACAATGAGCACCCTCGAGTGAGTCAATAACCTATATCAGGTCCCACCCTTACGACTAAGAGGAAAAAATAGTCCCCGCGGCTATCCCTCGGAGAGCTCCCTAAAAGATAGAGGCTCACTCATCAGGGCTGCTCGGAGTTAGCCTAGACATGTTTTCACCTTGATGGCTACTCGAGTGAGTCAATAACCTATATCGGGTCCTGCCCTGAAGGCTAAGAGGAAAAAATAGCCTCCGCGGCAATCCCTCGGGGAGCCCCTTGAAAGACGGAGGCTCACCCACTAGGGCGACTCAGACTCATCCTAAATAGATTTTCACCTTGATGGCCACTCAAGTGAGTCAACAGCGTATAATAGGATATATCCTGATAGCCGCCTGAGCAGATCCATGACATATACAGGTCTTCACCCTGACGGCGACCCCTCAGGAGCCTCTTAAAAGATGAAGGCTTACCCACGTTGGATGCTTGGAGCCAGCCTATAATAGGATACACTCTGATGGCTGCCCAGCAGGTCAACTGCTTATATGGGTTCTCACCCTGACGGTGACCCTTTAAGAAGTCTCCTGAAAGATGGAGGCTCGCCCGCGTCAATCCCTCGGAGCCAGCCTATAATGGCATATACCCTGATGGTTGCTTGAAAAGACCATGACCTATACGAGTTTTCACCTTTACGGTAACCCTTCTAGGAGTCTCCTGAAGATGGAGGCCTACTCGCGTCGATCCCCTCGGAGCCAGCCTATAATGGGGTATACCTTGATGGCCACCCAAGTAGATCCACGGCCTACACAGGTTTTCACCCTGATGGTGACCCTTGGGGAGTCTCCTAAAAGATGGAGGCTTACCCGCGTCAATCCCTCAGAGCTAGCCTATAATGAGATATACCCTGATAGTTGCCCAAGTAGATCTACGGTCTACACGATTTTTCACCCTGACGGCGATCCCTCGGAGAGTGTCCTAAAAGATGGAGGCTCAACTACATCGATCCCTCAGAGCCAGACTATTATGGGATATATCCTGATGGCTGCCTGAGCAGATCCACAACCTACACGAGTTTTCACCCTGACGAGGACCCCTCAAGGAGTTTCCTGAAAGATGGAGGCTCTCCCACGTTGATCCCTCAGAGCCAGCCTATAATGGGATATACCCTGATGGCCGCCCGAGCATATCCACGGCCTATGCGAGTTTTCATTCTGACGGCGACCCTTTGGGGAGTCTTCTGCAAGATGGAGGCTCACCCGCGTCGATCCTTCAGAGCCAACCTATAATAGGATATACCCTAATGGCCCTCCGAGCAAATTTATGGCCTATACAGGTTTTCACCCTGACGACGACCCTTCAGGGAGTATCCTGAAAGATGGAAGCTCGCCCACATCGATCCCTCAAAGCCACCCTGCAATGGGATATACCCTGATGGTTCTCTGAGTGGATCTACTACCTATATGGGTCCTACCTTGATGACTACAAAATAACCCTGCTGCTACTTCTTAGGAATATCCAGAAAGACTGAAGCTCACCTATATTAACCATTTGGAGTTAGCTCACAATGGGACCTACCCTAATGTCCCCCCTGAGTGAGGCAACAGTCTACCCTAGACCAACATCTGCAACACAGCTTCAAAGCAGGAAGCTTCTCCCATTCAGGTAAACATTCATAGGTTCCATTGGGGAATGAATCCCATTTAGGAACCATATTCCAAGTCATTCCAAATGCTTCGGAACCAAGACAGCACCCTGAAAAAATGCAACAACAAGTCCAATCTCAAACAAGGCAAGATATAAATAATACATGTGTTAAAAGTTCTCTGTATTTGATTACATCCATCCAAGTACAAAGTGTGGATACATCTAATAAGTGTGATATAAATACAAGTTTTGGTTTTGCATGAATGTGTTCTTCCTGAGCGAAAAAGTGAAGGCACTCATTGTCACGTCCCGGGTTGCGTCCTAGTGATGACTCCTAAGCAAACAATCCACCAGGGCCAGATGAGCGACGATACTGAGAACTTTCAGGAAGACCACCAGCAAGGAGAACCGCGACCAAGTTGCAGACTAAAGCCTGCAAGGCAAAAGAAGATACCGATGCCAAGATCGTAACTCTAGAGGGAAGGACGGACAAGGAGACAGACCTCATAAGAGCACAAACGGCCCCTAATACCAGAGCCGACGTCGAATGCCTTATGCTCCATGCTCGCTACAAGGAAAGAAAAAGGGGTCAAACATAAACTTCTCCCTAGTCTGCTCTGACCAAAGACCAGACGTGTAGACCAAGCAGAAAATAGGTCATTTCCTATCCATCCCTGCTGTTGGGCCTCATCGCAAAAGCTGAAACCTCTTGATGAGCCCATCGTAGCTGAAACTCTTTAACAAATGGACTCCCGAATATCAGGAGTGCAATAGATGTCACCATCCTTTCCCTCTCCTTTCTTTACCGAATAAAGAACTAAGGAAATATTACCACTCGCAAAACAGATGCAATGCCCATCCCATGGGTATAGAGATGTTACTGTGACTTATATACGCAGGGCAGAAATACCCTCACATATATACGCTAAGCATTAGTACAGGTAAGAATTAGAGTACGGAAGTATAGTGATATTATACATTCCAACTATATTGAACAAGTACACTATTATCATAGAGCGTGATCCAATATTACAAGAATATTACATCACCAGGAGATACGAAAGTATGATTTACAATGAGATTTACAAACTATAAATAGTACAACTATGCTCTCGAGCAGCAAAAGGAATCTCGAGAACCGATCAAGAGAGGGCTGGAAGGAAAGAGGCACAGACGATTAGTTGCTGATCCAACATGCTATCGCTGCGCGCTCAGATCACCACGAAAGATCCACTATGGTCCAAACTCCGGGATCTGGACATGCAGGTCTATGGTTGTCAGAAAGTAACCCAATGAGTACATAAAATGAAGTCAAGTGGTATACACAGATAAGTACACATGTATCGATAAATCTGAATCAAAAAAGTACATATCAAAAATCGTATTGTGAGCATAGACACACATAAGCACGTGATGAGACATCAAGTATGCAAGTGTGGAAAAAATTAGTTATTCAGGCTCAAACTTTGTATCTATGAGACTGGTGCGTATATGGGATAATCCAAATAAGAAAACCCGCATCTATATACTATATACCTCACGTCACCATCATTTGATTGTGCATAACCTGTGTTGTCCTCAGAGTAACAGAACAAGAATATCAAGAGTAATTATTGTCACAAAAACTATATACAAGTGACAGATAGGATAATTTAAATATACAATAGTAATCATCAATATCGCATGTTATTCTAATCATTTCCTTCCGGTGTCTCATACCACTAGAAGTTTATACGTGGTCCGTACTCTAGTAGAACTCAATCTGACTCTGATATAAGAATTCCATTATTTAGATGAGAAAGTGATTCAATAACACCTGCAACTGAGTTTATTATTGTTTGATAATTAAGTTATATCTAGTGCAGGGTCAAGTGTTATGTGATTAAGTATAAAAGTACAAGTCAGTAAACCAAAGAGCAAGAAATCCAGTGCAGTAACTTAGAAATCATATATGATAAAGCATGGTGTCAACTCAAGTCACGTTACATGAATAAGTGGATTATAACAGTAAAGCAGGTCACAAACAAGAGTGGGCTTCATGAGACTAGTACGTTGAAAGAATAATCCAAACAAGAAAACCCTCATACATATACCTTTATCTCATATTACCATAACCTAAGTGTATACAACCTGAGTTACCCCATGCAGGAGAATATTAAAGCGTTATCTTTTAAGTTATTTAATAATAATAATAATCAATACCGGCTGATATTTCAATCGTCTCCTTATTATTATTACCCATCACTGACAGTCCATACTAGGGTTTGCACTCTGGTAGAACTCACTCGGATCTGATATGGGTTTACCAGCATTCAAACAAAGGAGAGACCAAATATCACATATTCCTAATATTATCATTATTTGGTTATTATATTATTGTTATCTTATTTCTCATCTGATCTATGTGTTTTGGTATGTGTCTATTTTCTATTGATTTGCAAAGGGGAAAACTTACAATAAAAAGTTGAGGAGCTAAATTACAAGTATTCTAAAAGATTACAAGTAGATCTCCTCAGAGATTCTGGAGAAGTGTGCCGATAGGAGTCTGGTCAGCGCGCGACCACTTTGTCCCTTTGACGATGCGAGCGATGAGATTCCCTTCTCGCCTGGTTCGGGGAATCAGAGAACAGAGGGTTGGTAGAACCCTCTTGCTACTTCTCAAAACCGACTTCAATTAGGAATTCCGTCTCGCCTGGTTCCGGAGATTCCTTGAGAAGAAGGTATTAGGGTATCAGCACCCTGATTAGAGAAGTAATTCTCTAAAAGTCTCTGAATTCTTGTGCGCACGGTGCGTCGTGAAGAAGTCTCTGCTTGTGGAGTCCTCTCTCTTTTTCAGAAGTCGTCCTCTTGCGCATGTGCGTGGTGGTCTCTTCCTTGTGCCCCTGGTGGGCTATTTATAAGGAGAGCAAGGGTATAATTGTCCCTTGAAAATATAGAAATAGATTGAATCAAATCTATTTAAATCTGGAAAGTAGCCTTGCTGCGAGGCTAGGATCAGCTTCTGCGAAGCTAGAAATGGCAGGTCGGTTGATCCTCCTGATCCGTTTTGATTCTTTTCATATAGTTGAAAGATCTCTCCTGATCCTCTTACTCGTTTTAGAAGAGTCAAGAGATTGTGGCAATCAACTGTCAAATTAGATCTCAGATTTGATCTTGATTGGATTTGATTTTGATCCCGATTAGATCTGATCTCATCTGGAGATTTAATTGGTCAAAGGTTGACCATAGCAGGCCAGCAGCGGCGCTGCCCGCTTTGAACTCACAGCGGAGCTGGAGGCAGTATCTGGCGAAGTCAGAAGAAAGCTCTTCGGCGGAGCTAGATGTCGTCTGTGACGAAGCTACCGCATACCCTTTCTGCGCAATTGCATGTGGCTTCAGGTGGAGCTAACTCTCTCTGCGGAGTTGCGCTTCAGCAGTTCAGGCGAAGCTATAAGTTAGCTTCCTGGCGGAGCTTTGAATGGCTTCAAGGCGAAGTTGGATGATCTTAGCCTCTCAGGCGAGGCTATCCCTTTGGGCTCATGTGATGCTAAGTGCTAGCATCTTAGACCTGCTGAGGTCTGTTTAGAGACAATCCGGGCTCACTGTCTACTTGCTGGATCAGTGGAGTCCAAGTTGCTTCCTTGTCCCTCGGAGATGGGTGAAAACTGGTCGTCAGCTTGTTTGTCACTTGTCTTTTGTAAATGTCAACAAGTTTAGATATTGTTCGGGGCAGTAAGAATCTTGTCTTTTTTAAGTATCAACAAGACCCCCTTTAAAGTTTTCGAAAGTCTGCAATAGCTCAGACTTCGAAATACTTTGAACTACTTTGATCGGTGGTATGTGAAGTACGAACGTCGCCATAGTGGTTGAGTTCAGCTTCGCTTTTAATCCTGCTTTGGGATAAGTTCGCTGGAGAATCATGTAGATTCGCGTCTGGGTAGCTTCGCATCTGGGCTTCTAGGAATAAGTTCGCTCTGGGCTTCCAGGAATAAGTTCGCTCTGGAGCATCTGTTGCTTTCCCGAGGCCAACTGCTGTGGGTTAATCACGAGAAGGATTTCTCCTTTTTCGAGGTCAGAATGACTTCTCTCGCACTGATCGAGAGAGATATTGTAACGCCCCGATCTGGCAGGTACAGAGACGTTACTGCAACGTATATACGCAGGTCAGAAATACCCTCACGTATATACGCTAAGCATCAGTACAGGCAAGAATCAGAGTACGGAAGCAAGTGGTGCATTATACATTCCAACATATGAGTACAATTACAGAGTTATCACCAGAGGTGATCCAATATTACATGAATATTACATCATTGATATGCGCAATTGCGAGATTACAAAGATATGTACAAGTATGAACAGTACACAGGCACTCACGAGTTTACAAAAGGAAAACTCGAGAGGCACACAGGGGGGCCCTGGAAGGATAGAGCTCTGGGCGGTCTGCTGGAGATCCACGCTACCGCTGCGCCACTCTGATCAGCAAATGGGAGAATCCACACGCTCCAAGCTCCATGACCTGGACATGAGGATCCAGGGGAGTCAGATAGAACTCCCCAGGCGAGTGGTGATACGAATGCCAAGTGGCGAGCATAGGTAAGCATACGTGTAACGATAAAACCGAATCATAATCATGCATTGAAAACCGTGTCGTGAGCATAAGCATGCAGGAGCAAGTAGATATAGAACAAGTGATATCAAACAGGAAGTACTCATGGTATGATAAGATAAGAACAGGAGACTGGTGGAATAGAATACAAGTGGTAAAGCAGGGTATGAGCAGCAAATATAATAATAACCATAAAACCGGAAATCTAATGTAAAACCCGATAGAAGCAAGCTCGGTAAAGCATACAACAGATCCATGGTTGGTATCTTTTATTATTATTATTATTACTCGTCTTACCCTGATGTCTAGATATGTGAACTAGCGTCCCAGCACACATATATCCACATCTGAGTAAAGCAAGGTTGTTATTGGAAACCAACGGGGGTATCAACGAACTATGTTTACAGTGGGTCCCATACATGCCCGGGACCACGACCCAGGACGTTCCATCGCTGGTGTATGGAACCGGCCGCAAGGCCTACAGGAGGGTCTTATAGAATGCCCTTATCAAGATGGTACCAAGAAGGAGGGAGCCAGCACTCCCCTCGGTCGCCTGGAGGCCCACAGATCAGACCGAAAGTTTTAGTTGCACAACATGCCTAGTACCACTGTAAACACGAAAACATATTGATAGCCGCAAGTTTCCCCCGACCCGATGTAAGTTGTCTCATTTTACGGTTTATTTGATGATTATCAAATTTCGGGAATGAGCAAGAGCAAGTCAGGATTATCAGGAATACAGGTATATCAGGAGTACGGTTTGTACTATAAGGTATCACATGTGTAACAGGAGTACAGTTTGTACTATCAAGATGTCAGGTCATCATTCCCGTTATCGTGATAATCATGAGAGTCAAGTATGTCATGCCGGGTGTTAAGTGATAGCATGACAGGAGGATGATATTTGACAGGTGACCAATCATGTCAAGAGATTGATATTAGTCCGGTGGCAAGTCATGTCATAACAAGGGGTCTTGCCAAGTAGTAGCATGTCTGGTGTCAGGTGATAACACATCAGTTGCCAGGTGATACAAACAGGTGTTAAACAGTAGCATGTATAAAGCATGTCAAGTGTTAACATGTCAGGTAAGTACATGGCACGTGATAAAGTAGTAGCTGAGCACAACCAAGCGGAGCTGAGCAAGCTGGAGACACAGACAGCAAACAGTATTTAACACTGGAGCGTCTGGCATGATTACCGGGACGACTCGGCTTAAAGTGCGAGTAGAAAATCTGGCAGCATCTCGCCTAGACGAATCTAGTGGTAAAGCGCTGGACGCTGATCATGATAACCAGGCGGAGCTGAACAAGCTGGAGGCACAGGCAGCGAACAGAGTTTAGACACTAATGCGCTCTGCGAGTTTACCGGGACAACTCAGTTTAAGATACGAGTAGAAAATCTGGCAGCAACTCGCCTAAACGAATTTAGTGAATAAAGTACTGAGCGCTAAGTATGCTCACCAGATGAAGCTGAGAAACCTGACGATCCCAATCACGTCTCTTTCGAGATAGTGAGAGACCGGAGGCTGAATGAGAAACCTGACGATCCCAATCACGTCTCTTTCGAGATAGTGAGGGACCGGAGGCTGAAGGGTCCGGAAGCCAAGTACGCTCGGGGTTTAAGCGCACTCTCGGTGACTACTAGCCATCCCAGGAGTGGGCAGAAACCCAGAGTCGAACGACCACGAAGGGTCGGCCACGCATGGTATAAAGCAGTAAAATACATCACAGGCATGGTATGTATACAAGAATGAAACTACCCTAATACAAGCATTCGTCACAGAGCAATACATGTCCAGTCATTGGCACTCGCCATACACAGATACAGGGACTCAGCCCAAATACATAATACATGAAAACATGGAATAAAAGACATGTTGACCCGACGAAGCGGGGAAACCCAAATGAAGGCGAGAGCAAGGACACTCGCCTAAATCACCGGAAATGCCGAAAAGTCCGAAATCCATGGAACTCGCGCACGCGCCATAAAATAATATAATAATATATAATTATGAAGAGAGAGAAAGTGAAGAGGAGAGAGAAAGAGTTAGAGAGAGAAGGAGAGAGAAACCTAGAGGGAGAAATATATGGAAAGAGAGAGTGCACAGGGAGACGCGAGTTATGCGAGTGAGACGCGGGGGTTGCAGACGCGGGAGTCGCGTCGCGGGAATAACAGACGCGGGAATCGCAGACGCGAAGGTGCCATAAACGCGGGGTTCGAGACCCGCGTTCAAGTCAGGGCACGAGGAGAACACAGACGCGGGTATTATCTCCGCGTCATGTCGACACGAGAGGGACACAGACGCGGGCTTGAACTCCGCGCTGCGTCGATACAAGAACGCGAAGGCCGCGTTGAAGGGGTTGCCCGGACGCGGGGGTGAGATCCGCGTCAGCAATTACGGAGAGGAGGGAGATAAGGAGAGACAGTACGGGAGAGAGAAAGAGAGGGAGAGAGAAGGAGATTCCTAGAGAGAGAATCTAGAGAGAGAAAGAGTGAGTTAGAGAGAGAAACTGAGGAGATAGAAAGAGGATTGGTTAGAGAGAGTGAGAGAAGTTGTAAAGAGAGGAGAGAGAGAGAGAGAGACCAGGAGAGAGAGAGAGAGATGAGAGAGAGAGAGAGATGAAAGAGAGAAGGGGGCAGTTGCCCCCCTCTCACGCTCACGGCCAGGCTAGGAGGCCTGGCCGTGGCCTCTCTGGGGCCGGTGCCGGCGGCCTCCGGTGGCCGCCGGCCAGGGGTGGCCGCGCCGGCCACCCCAAAGGAGGAGAAGGGAAACAGCAGGGGGCTGCTGCCCCCCCTGCTCAAGCCCAGGCCAGGCCGGCCTGGCCTGGCCTGGCGCCTCTCCCTGGCTGCGGCCAGGGAGGTGCGGAGACTGCGCCGGCCAGGGGTGGCCGGCGCAGGCAGGGGTGGCCTCCGGCCACCCCCAAAAAGGAGAAGGGAGGGGGCTGCTGCCCCCTCCAAGCCCGCGCACAGGGGGCCAGGAGGCCCCCTGGCCGGCCGCGCCAAGGCCGCCGGCATCGTGCCGGCGGCGGTCAGCCCCCGCCGGGGGGTGCCGGAGGAGGGAGGAGAAGTCCGGCGACGGTGGTGGTGGCCGGATCTAGGGGGAGGAAGAGAAAAAGGAAGAAGGGAAAAGAGAAAGAAAAGGAAAAGAAAAGAAAAGGAAAGAAAGGAAAAGAAAAGAGAGAGGAGAGGGAGATGGCCGGAGTTAGGGGGTCTCCTCGCCGGCGTCGTGGTGGCCAGAGGCGCCGGTGGTGGTGGCTGGTTGGGTGTCGTCCAAATGGAGAAGGAGAAGAAGAAGAAGAGAAGGGAGAAAGAGAAAGAAAAAGAAAAAGAAAAAGAAAAGGAAAAAGAGAAAGAGAGATTGATGGGAAAGAGAGAGAGATGGATGGGAGAGGGATTAAATGAGAGAGGGGGGTGAGGTCGCCCACGTGGAAGGGAGTGGGCTGCTGGAGTCGGTGGAAGAAAAGAAAAGGAAGGAAAGAAGGAAAAATTGAAAAATAATAATATTATAATATGGTCGAGAAATATCGACTGTTCCGAAAAAATCTCAAAAATACCCAGAGGTAGAAAACATCATCCTGAGGAATAATATGAAATCGGTTTTCAGAAATAAAATCCCATTATCAAATTAAAAATCTGGAAGTCAACCGCCGATACCTGTCTACACCGGGTCGGCCGGATTTTGATAAATTCCGAAAAATCCCAGAAAATGTATTAAAGAATAAAATATGATTTTAAGAAGTAAAGTGAAAGTGGAATTCAGAAATTCAATTCCGATTGTAAACTAAAAATCCTGAATTCAACCAGCGATACTGGCCGACACCCGATCTGGTGGAATTTTCATAAATTCATAAAATCCTCAGAAAAAGTATTTAGATAGGAAATGTGATTTTAAGAAATAATATAAAAATACACTTCTAGTAATTCCAATCGGTTTGTAAATTAAAAATCCGGGAATCGGGCAGCGGCACTGGTCGACACCGGTTTTGAAGATTTTCAATTTAATTCAGGAAAATTTCAGAAAATCATAGAAAATCTAAAGTATTGAAAAATGATGTTTAAAACTAAAATTGGTCAAATCTAAATATCAGAAGGACCAAATCGAGCAGTACCCTAGGATCGGGTCCTCGGTTCAGACTAGGGCTGACTCCGAGTCCGTGAATCCGGATCCAAGACAAAACGATCATATAAATAATTCATAATACAAAACAAATACAGGCAGTAAATCAAAAAATACGATCGAAAAATCTGAATACGCAACTAAGTACGTATTCCGGGAGCGGGGTGTTACAATCCATCCACCTTACAAAAATTGCGTCCTCGCAATTTCGATAAGGGGTAAATTGAACACAAAGGGGACACGGACGGGAATTATACCAATTAAGATATGAAGCACTATAGGTAGGGCTCTCAAGTTGACTGAACAATGATCAGAATATAGACATTCTCTGCACTTCCGACTGTATAAATCTTCGAACACTGCCGAATATTACTCACTGATAACATAGCTTTGTAATAGAATTTTCACTGTACTGCATACTTGATATCGCTCCAAGAATGAGCCAGAATACTGAAGATGAAGAAAACCCTGATAATCCTGAGCATAATAAAGAAGACCGATAATCGAGAATTCCGAATACCCGACATCAATCACTCTGAAAGATATAGCCGAGAATGTAGAATATCCATAGAGAACTCCGACTACTGACTTCTGAAAGATAACCCGATCAGGATCAATCCAGAGAATACCGAGCTTCATAGAGTTGGCCGAAGAGATCATGTCATAGCTTCATTCAGAACTAGCCACTACCTCTCTAGTATATCTATATCTTAAGTTGGTATAAAGGCTTCGAAAAACCAAAACAGGGGAAAGATAGAGGAAATTAGGAATCAAAGGAAAGATGATCAAGAAAAATAGATAACTCTGTACTTGTAGTTGGATTGTATAACCAGGACTCATGCATTCCAATTGCAAATTTTTTTACCATTAATTTGCCGTCTGGACGTACTGAGGATGCGAGAGCCTAGGCTCTGATACCACCCTGTAACGCCCCGATCCGGCGGGTACGGAGACGTTACTGCAACGTATATACGCAGGTCAGAAATACCCTCACGTATATACGCTAAGCATCAGTACAGGCAAGAATCAGAGTACGGAAGCAAGTGGTGCATTATACATTCCAATATATGAGTACAATTACAGAGTTATCACCAGAGGTGATCCAATATTACATGAATATTACATCACTGATATGCGCAATTGCGAGATTACAAAGATATGTACAAGTATGAACAGTACACAGGCACTCACGAGTTTACAAAAGGAAAACTCGAGAGGCACACAGGGGGGCCCTGGAAGGATAGAGCTCTGGGCGGTCTGCTGGAGATCCACGCTACCGCTGCGCCACTCTGATCAGCAACTGGGAGAATCCACACGCTCCAAGCTCCATGACCTGGACATGAGGATCCAGGGGAGTCAGATAGAACTCCCCAGGCGAGTGGTGATACGAATGCCAAGTGGCGAGCATAGGTAAGCACACGTGTAACGATAAAACCGAATCATAATCATGCATTGAAAACCGTGTCGTGAGCATAAGCATGCAGGAGCAAGTAGATATAGAACAAGTGATATCAAACAGGAAGTACTCATGGTATGATAAGATAAGAACAGGAGACTGGTGGAATAGAATACAAGTGGTAAAGCAGGGTATGAGCAGCAAATATAATAATAACCATAAAACCGGAAATCCAATGTAAAACCCGATAGAAGCAAGCTCGGCAAAGCATACAACAGATCCATGGTTGGTATCTTTTATTATTATTATTATTACTCGTCTTACCCCTGATGTCTAGATATGTGAACTAGCGTCCCAACACACATATATCCACATCCGAGTAAAGCAAGGTTGTTATTGGAAACCAACGGGGTATCAACGAACTATGTTTACAGTGGGTCCCGTACATGCCCGGGACCACGACCCAGGACGTTCCATCGCTGGTGTATGGCCGGCCGCAAGGCCTACAGGAGGGTCTTATAGAATGCCCTTATCAAGATGGTACCAAGAAGGAGGGAGCCAGCACTCCCCTCGGTCGCCTGGAGGCCCACAGGTCAGACCGGAAGTTTTAGTTGCACAACATGCCTAGTACCACTGTAAACACGAACACATATTGATAGCCGCAAGTTTCCCCCGACCCGATGTAAGTTGTCTCATTTTATGATTTATTTGATGATTATCAGATTTCGGGAATGAGCAAGAGCAAGTCAGGATTATCAGGAATACAGGTATATCAGGAGTACGGTTTGTACTATAAGTTATCACATGTGTAACAGGAGTACAGTTTGTACTATCAAGAAGTCAGGTCATCATTCCCGTTATCGTGATAATCATGAGAGTCAAGTATGTCATGCCGGGTGTTAAGTGATAGCATGACAGGAGGATGATTTTTGGCAGGTGACCAATCATGTCAAGAGATTGATATTAGTCCGGTAGCAAGTCATGTCATAACAAGTGGTCTTGCCAAGTAGTAGCATGTCAGGTGTCAGGTGATAACACATCAGTTGCCAGGTGATACAAACAGGTGTTAAACAGTAGCATGTATAAAGCATGTCAAGTGTTAACATGTCAGGTAAGTACATGGCACGTGATAAAGTAGTAGCTGAGACAACCAAGCGGAGCTGAGCAAGCTGGAGACACAAACAGCAAACAGTATTTAACACTGGAGCGTCTGGCATGATTACCGGGACGACTCGGCTTAAAGTGCGAGTAGAAAATCCGGCAGCATCTCGGCTAGACGAATCTAGTGGTAAAGCGCTGGACGCTGATCATGATAACCAGGCGGAGCTGAACAAGCTGGAGGCACAGGTAGCGAACAGAGTTTAGACACTAATGCGCTCTGCGAGGTTACCGGGACAACTCGGCTTAAGATACGAGTAGAAAATCCGGCAGCAACTCGCCTAAACGAATTTAGTGAATAAAGTACTGAGCGCTAAGTATGCTCACCAGATGAAGCTGAGAAACCTGACGATCCCAATCACGTCTCTTTCGAGATAGTGAGAGACGGGAGGCTGAATGAGAAACCTGACGATCCCAATCACGTCTCTTTCGAGATAGTGAGGGACCGGAGGCTGAAGGGTCCGGAAGCCAAGTACGCTCGGGGTTTAAGCGCACTCTCGGTGACTACTAGCCATCCCAGGAGTGGGCAGAAACCCAGAGTCCAACGACCACGAAGGGTCGGCCACGCATGGTATAAAGCAGTAAAATACATCACAGGCATGGTATGTATACAAGAATGAAACTACCCTAATACAAGCATTTGTCACAGAGCAATACATGTCCAGTCATTGGCACTCGGCCATACACAGATACAGGGACTCAGCCCAAATATATAATACATGAAAACATGGAATAAAAGACATGTTGACCCGACGAAGCGGGGAAACCCAAATGGAGGCGAGAGCAAGGACACTCGCCTAAATCACCGGAAATGCCGAAAAGTCTGAAATCCATGGAACTCGCGCACGCGCCATAAAATAATATAATAATATATAATTATGAAGAGAGAGAAAGTGAAGAGGAGAGAGAAAGAGTTAGAGAGAGAAGGAGAGAGAAACCTAGAGGGAGAAATATATGGAAGAGAGAGTGCACAGGGAGACGCGAGTTATGCGAGTGAGACGCGGGGGTCGCAGACGCGGGAGTCGCGTCGCGGGAATAACAGACGCGGGAATCGCAGACGCGAAGGTGCCATAAACGCGGGGTTCGAGACCCGCGTTCAAGTCAGGGCACGAGGAAAACACAGACGCAGGTATTATCTCCGCGTCGTGTCGACACGAGAGGGACACAGACGCGAGCCTGAACTCCGCGCTGCGTCGATACAAGAACGCGAAGGCCGCGTTGAAGGGGTTGCCCGGACGCGGGGGTGAGATCCGCGTTAGCAATTACAGAGAGGAGGGAGATAAGGAGAGACAGTACGGGAGAGAGAAAGAGAGGGAGAGAGAAGGAGATTCCTAGAGAGAGAATCTAGAGAGAGAAAGAGTGAGTTAGAGAGAGAAACTGAGGAGATAGAAAGAGGATTGGTTAGAGAGAGTGAGAGAAGTTGTAAAGAGAGGAGAGAGAGAGAGAGGACAGGAGAGAGAGGAGAGATGAGAGAGAGAGAGAGATGAAAGAGAGAAGGGGGCAGTTGCCCCCCTCTCACGCTCACGGCCAGGCCAGGAGGCCTGGCCGTGGCCTCTCTGGGGCCGGTGCCGGCGGCCTCCGGTGGCCGCCGGCCAGGGGTGGCCGCGCCGGCCACCCCAAAGGAGGAGAAGGGAAACAGCAGGGGGCTGCTGCCCCCCCTGCTCAAGCCCAGGCCAGGCCGGCCTGGCCTGGCGCCTCTCCCTGGCTGCGGCCAGGGAGGTGCGGAGACTGCGCTGGCCAGGGGTGGCCGGCGCAGGCAGGGGTGGCCTCCGGCCACCCCAAAAAGGAGAATGGAGGGGGCTGCTGCCCCCTCGAAGCCCGCGCACAGGGGGCCAGGAGGCCCCCTGGCCGCGCCCAAGGCCGCCGGCATCGCGCCGGCGGCGGTCAGCCCCCGCCGGGGGGTGCCGGAGGAGGGAGGAGAAGTCCGGCGACGGTGGTGGTGGCCGGATCTAGGGGGGAGGAAGAGAAAAAGGAAGAAGGGAAAAGAGAAAGAAAAGGAAAAGAAAAGAAAAGGAAAGAAAGGAAAAGAAAAGAGAGAGGAGAGGGAGATGGCCGGAGTTAGGGGGGTCTCCTCACCGGCGTCGTGGTGGCCAGAGGTGCCGGCGGTGGTGGCTGGTTGGGTGTCGTCCAAATGGAGGAGAAGAAGAAGAAGAGAAGGGAGAAAGAGAAAGAAAAAGAAAAAGAAAAAGAAAAGGAAAAAGAGAAAGAGAGATTGATGGGAAAGAGAGAGATGGATGGGAGAGGGATTAAATGAGAGAGGGGGGTGAGGTCGCCCACGTGGAAGGGAGTGGGCTGCTGGAGTCGGTGGAAGAAAAGAAAAGGAAGGAAAGAAGGAAAAATTGAAAAATAATAATATTATAATATGGTCGAGAAATATCGACTGTTCCGAAAAATCCCAAAAATACCCAGAGGTAGAAAACTTCATCCTGAGGAATAATATGAAATCGTTTTTCAGAAATAAAATCCCATTTTCAAATTAAAAATCCGGAAGTCAACCGCCGATACCGGTCTACACCGGGTCGGCCGGATTTTGATAAATTCCGAAAAATCTCAGAAAATGTATTAAAGAATAAAATATAATTTTAAGAAGTAAAGTGAAAGCGGAATTCAGAAATTCAATTCCGATTGTAAACTAAAAATCCTGGAATCAACCAGCGATACTGGCCGACACCCAATCCGGTGGAATTTTCATAAATTTATAAAATCCTCAGAAAAAGTATTTAGATAGGAAATGTGATTTTAAGAAATAATATAAAAATATACTTCTAGTAATTCCAATCGGTTTGTAAATTAAAAATTCAGGAATCGATCAGCGGCACTGGTCGACACCGGTTTTGAAGATTTTCAATTTAATTCAGGAAAATTCCGGAAAATCATAGAAAATCTAAAATATTGAAAAATGATGTTTAAAACTAAAATTGGTCAGATCTAAATATCAGAAGGACCAAATCGAGCAGTACCCTAGGATCGGGTCCTCGGTTCAGACTAGGGCTGACTCCGAGTCCGTGAATCCGGATCCAAGACAAAACGATCATATAAATAATTCATAATACAAAACAAATACAGGCAGTAAATCAAAAAATACGATCGAAAAATCTGAATACGCAACTAAGTACGTATTCAGGGAGCGGGGTGTTACAGATATTCTTCCCTTGTGCGTTTCTGAGGGAGGATATTCCCTTTCTTCAAGGCGCAATAAGTGCCTTTATGAGGGAGAGTGTTTCTTCCTTTGCACGGTTCCAAGGAAAACCGTCCCTTTTCTCAAGGCACAATAAATTCCTTAAATGCGCTTGTGCTTCCACGCTTGAGGCGGCATCGCTCAGGCCATGAGGCCTATAAATAGGACACTTGAGATTCTCTGAAGAGAAGTGGTGTAACACCCCGCTCCCAGAATACGTACCTAGTTGCGTATTCGTCTTTTCTGATCGTATTTTTCGATTTTATTCCTATATTTATTTTGTATTATGAATTATTTATATGATCGTTTTGTCTTGGATCCGGATTCGTGGACTCAGAGTCTGCTCTTCTCTGAACCAGGGACTCGATCCTAGTGTCTTACTCAATTTGGTCTTTTCGGTATTCAAATTTGACCGATTTCAGTTTCAAACATCATTTTCCAATATTTTAGATTTTCTATGATTTTCTGGAATTTTTCTGAATTAAATGGAAAATCTTCAAAACCGGTGTCGACCAGCACCGCTGACCGATTCCTAGATTTTTAATTTACAAATGGAGTCAAATTTTGAGAAATCACTTCCCCATATTTGCTTAGAATAATATTTACTATCTTAATTCATTTTTGGGAATTTTCAGAATTTATCAGATTTCAGCCAGATTTGGTGTCGACCGATATTGGCGGCCGATTCCAGGATTTTTAATTTAAAAACTATAAAAAATTTCTTGAAATGTTTTCACTATGATTCTTAGAATAATATTCTTGATTTTTGAGAATTTTTGCGGGTCGTTCCGAGATACTTGATTTTCGGACGATTTCGGTATTTTTCCGAAAGTTTTCCGCATCCGCAACTGAATCCCGGGAATCCGCTACTCTAATTATTTTCAATTTTTTTTTCAAGAAAATATCTTCCTCTTTTCATTTTCTTTTCCTTTTTCCTTTTTCTTTCCTTCCTTTTCCTTCCACCAAATTCTCCAAACTTCTCCATTCTTCCATTATCTTCTACATTCTTCCTCCAAAAATATCTCCTTTCCTCCAAAAATATCTTCTCCAAAATATCCAACTCCTCTCCCATCACCATGGCCGGCCGAAGAGCCACCTCACCTCTCCATTTTTACAAAAAACCCCCTCCCTAAAACAATTTTACATCTCCTTCACAATTCCAAATCCTATATAAACCTTTCCTTCTCCTTTCAACTTCATTTTCTCTTCACCAACACCTTAACCACCACCAACTCCTCCTTCATCTCCACCATAACAACAACTACTACAACTTCTCCAACTTCCTACCTTCATCTTCTTCCTCCTCCATCTCCATTTAAAGCACCACAACTTCAACAACTCCACCAAAGCCTTCACCTTCTCCATTACCTTCTCCAAAAATACCACCACCATCAAAACCCTCCACAAAACCACCACCCCATCACCACATCAAGAGCCGGCCACCTCCTTTGGATTGGGGCCGAGCTCTTCTTCATCGGAAATATCTCCGATGATTATTCCGGTAATCATTCGCGATTATTCCGGTAATCATTACGGTGACGATTACAACGACAACAACTAACATCAACATCACCTCTACTATTTTCCACCACCATCTTCACTTCCACCATCACTTTCACCATCACAACACCACCTCCATCTCCACTACTTCAACCTCCAAACATCACCTCCTTCACCTTCTTTTTCATTACTACATCAAAATCCAACTCCTCCACCAAATAACACCACCACCAAAGCAAGCACCTTTCCCTTTCTCTCTCCCTCCTCCTTTCTGTATATTGCTGACGCAGATCTCACCCCCGCGTTCAGGCAACGCCTTAACGTGGATCTTCGCGTTCTTGGCATCTGTTTAAACGCGGCCTTCGCGTTCTTGTACCGACGCAACGCGGAGTCCATGCCCGCGTCTGTGTCCCTTTCATGTCTGCACGACGTGGAGCTAATGCCCGCGTCTGTGTTCTTCTTATGCTAACGCGACGCGGAACCCATGACCGCGTCCGCGTTCTTCTCGTGTCCTGACTTGAACGCGGGTCTCGAACCCCGCGTTTGTGGCACCTTCGCGACGTGATTCCCGCGTTTGTGATTCCCGCGTCTGCTATTCCCGCGACGCGACTCCCGCGTCTGCGACCCCCGCGTCTCACTCGCATAACTCGCGTCTCCCTGTGCATTCTCTCCTTCCATATACTTCTCTCTCTAGTTTTCCTCTCTCTTTCTCTCTCTAACTCTTTCTCTCTCCTCTTCACTTATTATCTTTATGGCGCGTACGCGAGTTCCATGGATTTCAGAGTTTTCGGTTCTTCCGGAGATTTAGGCGAGTGTCCTCGCTCTCGCCTCCATTTGGGTTTCCCCGCCTTGTCGAGTCGACATGTATTTTATTCCATGTTTATATGTATTTTATTGCTTTATACTATGCGTGGCCGACCCTTCGTGGTCGTTGAACTCTGGGTTTCTGCCCACTCCTGGGATGGCTGGTAGCCTCCGAGAGTGCGCTTAAACCCTGAGCATTCTTGGTCCCTCCGTCCTTCAGCCTCCGGTCTCTCACTATCTCGAAAGGGAAGTGATTGGGACCGTCAGGTCTCTCCGTCCTTCAGCCTCCGGTCTCTCACTATCTCGAAAGGAAATGATTGGGACCGTCAGGTCTCTCAGCTCCGCCTGGTTATCATGATCAGTGCTCAGCACTTTACCACTAGATTCGTCTAGGCGGGATGCTGCCGGATTTCTTACTCGCACTTTAAGCCGAGTTGTCCCGGTAACCTTGCCAAACGCTCCAGTGTTAAATACTATTTGCTGTCTGTACTTCCAGCTCGCTTAGCTCCGCTGGGTTATGCTCAGCTACTACTCTATCATCATGCCATGTATTTCCTGATATGTTAATACTTGCCATACCATTGCTTCATGCTTGTCATTTACATGCTACTAATTAACACCTGTTTGTATCACCTGACAAATGATGTGTTAACATCTGATACCCGTCATGCTACTACTTGACACTGACTCATGTTATACCACCAGTTCCCGGCGGATCCTGAATGGAACTAAGTGCCACACGGAGCAAAGTGCCACACCACACAAGTGGTGGGGGCCACCTCTTGAATCTGTGGGGGCCACCTCTAGAATCCATTCTCCTCAGAGCAAAGTGCCACATGGAACAAAGTGCCACACCACACACGTGGTGGGGGCCACCTCTTGAATCTGTGGGGGCCACCTCTTGAATCTGTAGGGCCATCTCCTGCCTGTACCTGATCTCTTGTTATGACCAGTTATGTTCCTACTCTTTACAAAGGATAACTTGCACGGGGAATGGGAGGAAGTGATGAATGCCGGTATGGTGCCTTGCTTATAGTAGTGGAATACCAGAACTGACGATTCGTGTTAGGGAGATTTCAGGCCCCCAGAAGATGCGTGTTAGGGGGATTTAAGGCCCCCAATGGCTGTGTCCCAGGCGGACGGGAACTACTATAAGTATGAGCTATCAGTTCTTCATCAGCTTCCAGTAACGAACCTCGGCTTGCTTATATATGGATGTATGTGTGTTGGGATGTACACCAGGACACATACCTAGATATATGGGTCAGACGAGTAATAATAATAAAAGATGCCAACTATGTATCCTGTTATGCCTGTTATGAACTCCCGTTATGCTTGTTATGATTCATGTTATGCCTGTTATGTACTCCTGTTATGACCGTTGTGTGATTTGCCACGAATGCTTTATCGGATTTTACATTGGATTTCCGGTTTTATGAGTATTATCATATTAGCTACTCATACCCTGTTTTGTTACCTATGTTCCATTCCATCAGTCTACTGCTCCTATCTTACCATGCAATGAGTACTTCCTGCTTGATATCACTTGTTATATATCTACCTGATTATACATGCTTATGCTCACGACACGGTTTTCAATGCATGATTATGATTCGGTTTTATCAATACACTTGTACTTATCTCAGCACGCCATCCGGCTTTTGTATCACCACTCGCCTGGGGAGTTCTATCTGACTCCCCTGGATTCTCATGTCCAGGTCATGGAGTTTGGAGCGTGTGGATTCCCCCAGTTGTTGATCAGAGTGGCGCAGCGGTAGCATGGATTTCCAGCAGACCATCTGAAGCTCTATCCTTCCAGGCCCCCTGTGTGCCTCTCGAGTTTTCCTTTTGTAAACTCGTGAGTGCCTTTTGTACTGTTCATACTTGTACATCCTTTGTATTCTCGCATTTGCGCCATGTTGGTGATGTAATATTATTATAATATTTGTCACCTCTGGTGATAACTTTGTAATTGTACTCATGTGTTGGAATGTATAATGTACCATTTGCTTCCGTACTCTGATTCTTGCCTATACTGATGCTTAGCGTATATACGTGAGGGTATTTCTGACCTGCGTATATACATTGCAGTAACGTCTCCGTACCCGCAGGATCGGGGCGTTACAGGATGGTATCAGAGCCTAGGTTCTCACATCCTCAGTACGTCCAGACTGCAAATTAATGGTAAAGAAATTTGCAACTGGAATGGATGGGTCCTGGTTATACAATCCAACTACAAGTACAGAGTTATCTATTCTTGATCATCTTTCCTTTGATTCCTAATCCCTTCCATCTTTCCCCTGTTTTGGTTTTTCGAAGCCTTATACCAACTTAAGATATGAGTAGACTAGAGAGGTAGTGGCTGGTTCTGAAGAAAGCTATTATATGATCTCTTCGGCTGACTCTATGGTGCTCGGGTATTCCCAGGATTGATCCTAATCGGGTTATCTTTCAGAAGTCAGTTGTCGGAATTCTCTACGGATATTCTACATTCTCGGCTATATCTTTCAAAGTGATTGATGCCTGGTATTCGGAATTCTCAATTATCGATCTTCTTTATTATGCTCAGGACTATCAGGGTTTCCTTTATTTTCAATATTCTGGCTTATTCTCGGAGGGCTATAAAGTATGCAGTACAACTGGAACTCTATTGCAAAGTAATGACATCAGATCAGTATTATTTGGTACCGTTCAAAAACTTATACAGCCAGAGGTGAAGAAGATATCTATATTCTGATTACTATTTCGTCAACTTGAGAGCCCTACCTATAGTACTTCATATCTTGAATGGTATAAATTCCACCCATGTCCCCTTTGTGTTCATTTTACCCCTTATCGAAATTGCGAGGACGTAATTTTTTGTAAGGTGGATGGAATGTAACACCCCGCTCCCAGAATACGTACCTAGTTGCATATTCATATTTTCTGATCATATTTTTCGATTTACTTCCTGTATTTATTTTGCATTATGAATTATTTATATGATCGTTTTGTCTTGGATCCGGATTCGTGGACTCAGAGTCTGCTCTTCTCTGAACCAGGGACCCGATCCTAGTGTCTTACTCAATTTGGTCTTTTCGGTATTCAGATTTGACCGATTTCAGTTTCAAACATCATTTTCCAATATTTTAGATTTTTTATGATTTTCTGGAATTTTTCTGAATTAAATGGAAAATCTTCAAAACCGGTGTCGACCAGCACCGCTGACCGATTCTTGAATTTTTAATTTACAAATGGAGTCAAATTTTGAGAAACCGCTTTCCCATATTTGCTTAGAATAATATTTACTATCTTAATTCATTTTTTGGAAATTTTTAGAATTTATCAGATTTCTGCCAGATTTGGTGTCGACCGATATTGGCGGCCGATTATAGGATTTTTAATTTAAAAACTATAAAGAATTTCTTGAAATGGATTTCACTATGATTCTTAGAATAATATTCTTGATTTTTGAGAATTTTTGCGGGTCGTTCCGAGATACTTGATTTTCGGACGATTTCGGTATTTTTCCGAAAGTTTTCCGCATCCGCAACTGAATCCCGGGAATCCGCTACTCTAATTATTTTCAATTTTTCTTTCAAGAAAATATCTTCCTCTTTTCATTTTCTTTTCCTTTTTCCTTTTTCTTTCCTTCCTTTTCCTTCCACCAAATTCTCCAAACTTCTCCATTCTTCCATTATCTTCTACATTCTTCCTCCAAAAATATCTCCTTTCCTCCAAAAATATCTTCTCCAAAATATCCAACTCCTCTCCCATCACCATGGCCGGCCGAAGAGCCACCTCACCTCTCCATTTTTACAAAAAACACCCTCCCTAAAACATTTTTTCATCTCCTTCACAATTCCAAATCCTATATAAACCTTTCCTTCTCCTTTCAACTTCATTTTCTCTTCACCAACACCTTAACCACCACCAACTCCTCCTTCATCTCCACCACAACAACAACTACTACAACTTCTCCAACTTCCTACCTTCATCTTCTTCCTCCTCCATCTCCATTTAAAGCACCACAACTTCAACAACTCCACCAAAGCCTTCACCTTCTTCTTTACCTTCTCCAAAAATACCACCACCATCAAAACCCTCCACAAAACCACCACCCCATCACCACATCAAGAGCCGGCCACCTCCTTTGGATTGGGGCCGAGCTCTTCTTCGTCGGTAATATCTCCGATGATTATTCCGGTAATCATTCGCGATTATTTCGGTAATCATTACGGTGACGATTACAACGACAACAACTAACATCAACATCACCTCTACTATTTTCCACCACCATCTTCACTTCCACCATCACTTTCACCATCACAACACCACCTCCATCTCCACTACTTCAACCTCCAAACATCACCTCCTTCACCTTCTTTTTCATTACTCCATCAAAATCCAACTCCTCCACCAAATAACACCACCACCAAAGCAAGCACCTTTCCCTTTCTCTCTCCCTCCTCCTCTCTGTATATTGCTGACGCAGATCTCACCCCCGCGTCCAGGCAATGTCTTAATGCGGATCTTCGCGTTCTTGGCATCTGTTTAAACGCGGCCTTCGCGTTCTTGTACCGACGCAACGCGGAGTCCATGCCCGCGTCTGTGTCCCTTTCATGTCTGCACGACGCGGAGCTAATGCCCGCGTCTGTGTTCTTCTTATGCTAACGCGACGCGGAACCCATGACCGCGTCCGCGTTCTTCTCGTGTCCTGACTTGAACGCGGGTCTCGAACCCCGCGTTTGTGGCACCTTCGCGACGTGATTCCCGCGTCTGTGATTCCCGCGTCTGCTATTCCCGCGACGCGACTCCCGCGTCTGCGACCCCCGCGTCTCACTCGCATAACTCGCGTCTCCCTATGCATTCTCTCCTTCCATATACTTCTCTCTCTAGTTTTCATCTCTCTTTCTCTCTCTAACTCTTTCTCTCTCCTCTTCACTTATTATCTTTATGGCGCGTACGCGAGTTCCATGGATTTCAGAGTTTTCAGTTCTTCCAGAGATTTAGGCGAGTGTCCTCGCTCTCGCCTCCATTTGGGTTTCCCCGCCTTGTCGAGTCGACATGTATTTTATTCCATGTTTATATGTATTTTATTGCTTTATACTATGCGTGGCCGACCCTTCGTGGTCGTTGAACTCTGGGTTTCTGCCCACTCCTGGGATGGCTGGTAGCCACCGAGAGTGCGCTTAAACCCTGAGCGTTCTTGGTCCCTCCGTCCTTCAGCCTCCGGTCTCTCACTATCTCGAAAGGGAAGTGATTGGGACCGTCAGGTCTCTCCGTCCTTCAGCCTCCGGTCTCTCACTATCTCGAAAGGAAATGATTGGGACCGTCAGGTCTCTCAGCTCCGCCTGGTTATCATGATCAGCACTCAGCACTTTACCACTAGATTCGTCTAGGCGGGATGCTGCCGGATTTCTTACTCGCACTTTAAGCCGAGTTGTCCCGGTAACCTTACCAGACGCTCCAGTGTTAAATACTGTTTGTTGTCTGTACTTCCAGCTCGCTTAGCTCCGCTTGGTTATGCTCAACTACTACTCTATCATCATGCCATGTATTTCCTGATATGTTAATACTTGCCATACCATTGCTTCATGCTTGTCATTTACATGCTACTAATTAACACCTGTTTGTATCACCTGACAAATGATGTGTTAACATCTGATACCCGTCATGCTACTACTTGACACTGACTCATGTTATACCACCAGTTCCCGGCGGATCCTGAATGGAACTAAGTGCCACACGGAGCAAAGTGCCACACCACACAAGTGGTGGGGGCCACCTCTTGAATCTGTGGGGGCCACCTCTAGAATCCATTCCCCTCAGAGCAAAGTGCCACATGGAACAAAGTGCCACACCACACACGTGGTGGGGGCCACCTCTTGAATCTGTGGGGGCCACCTCTTGAATCTGTAGGGCCATCTCCTGCCTGTACCTGATCTCTTGTTATGACCAGTTATGTTCCTACTCTTTACAAAGGATAACTTGCACGGGGAATGGGAGGAAGTGATGAATGCCGGTATGGTGCCTTGCTTATAGTAGTGGAATACCAGAACTGACGATTCGTGTTAGAGGGATTTCAGGCCCCCAGAAGATGCGTGTTAGGGGGATTTAAGGCCCCCAATGGCTGTGTCCCGGCGGACGGGAACTACTATAAGTATGAGCTATCAGTTCTTCATCAGCTTCCAGTAACGAACCTCGGCTTGCATATATATGGATATATGTGTGTTGGGATGTACACCAGGACACATACCTAGATATATGGGTCAGACGAGTAATAATAATAAAAGATGCCAACTATGTATCCTGTTATGCCTGTTATGAACTCCCGTTATGCTTGTTATGATTCATGTTATGCCTGTTATGTACTCCTGTTATGACCGTTGTGTGATTTGCCACGAATGCTTTATCGGATTTTACATTGGATTTCCGATTTTATGAGTATTATCATATTAGCTACTCATACCCTGTTTTGTTACCTATGTTCCATTCCATCAGTCTACTGCTCCTATCTTACCATGCCATGAGTACTTCCTGCTTGATATCACTTGTTATATATCTACCTGATTATACATGCTTATGCTCACGACACGGTTTTCAATGCATGATTATGATTCGGTTTTATCGATACACTTGTACTTATCTCAGCACGCCATCTGGCTTTTGTATCACCACTCGCCTGGGGAGTTCTATCTGACTCCCCTAGATTCTCATGTCCAGGTCATGGAGTTTGGAGCGTGTGGATTCCTCCAGTTGTTGATCAGAGTGGCGCAGCGGTAGCATGGATCTCCAGCAGACCATCTGAAGCTCTATCCTTCCAGGCCCCCTGTGTGCCTCTCGAGTTTTCCTTTTGTAAACTCGTGAGTGCCTTTTGTACTGTTCATACTTGTACATCCTTTATATTCTCGCATTTGCGCCATGTTGGTGATGTAATATTATTGTAATATTTGTCACCTCTGGTTATTACTTTGTAATTGTACTCATGTGTTGGAATGTATAATGCACCATTTGCTTCTGTACTCTGATTCTTGCCTGTACTGATGCTTAGCGTATATATGTGAGGGTATTTCTGACCTGCGTATATATGTTGCAGTAACGTCTCCGTACCCGCAAGATCGGGGCGTTACAAGTGGTCTGCTCTTCTTCTCTTCTCTTGGTTGAGAGAGATACTCAGATCTCTGAACTAGTGGGGATAACCACTCTGATTATTACCCGGCCAAGGACCGGTAAGTCTCGGTCATCCAGAGACTTCACCAATAATCTTTTAGGGAGTTCTTCTCCCTTAGCTTAGCTTTGACAGCTGCTCCAGGGATTAATTTCCCTTGGTTCTTCATTTTGCAATTGGCTGATCTGTAGAGAAGAATTTCAGTATAGCTTCCCAGCGAAGCTATCATTTTGACTTGATCAAAGAAAGATCACTGCATGCGTGTTAAGTCCGCTACACAGACGAAGCTTGGGACTTAGTCTCTTCAAAGTTGAGCCAGTCTTGCCATATAGGTGGGGCTAAGACTGCGTCCCTCAGGATCAGTCTGGCTTAGCCATATAGGCGAGGCTAGGACTTGGCATTTGTTGAGCTAGCCCATCATCACTGTGCAAGCGAGGCTATCCTCTGCTTTAACTGAAATCAATGCTTGACTGAATGGGATTGCTTCGCCCCAAAGAATTTGACTTAGTGCTTTTGCAGCTTCTCCTATTTTTAACTGCTAATTTGTTCCGGTTTACATTGCAGTGAGCTATGTTCGCCAACATTGTGAGTTGATGAAAGAAACCAGGAAATTTCCTCTTGCTTTTCCAGTTGAGACTCTACCCTTAAGCAGGAGGAACAAACTGGGGCAGCCGCTGTGCGTCCCAGAGGAGGTTGGCAGTCGCTTATCCGAGATGATCCACTTCGAGGCGAGGCTGGTAGTCGCTTATCCGAGATGATCCACTTCGGTAAAGCGGACGTCACCTGTAAGGTCGCAGATCTTCCCATTGCCAATGTTCATCAAGGAAGATCCAACTTCCTTTGCCAATTTAAGGAAGATCCAGCTTTCTGATGACAAAACCTATCATTATGTGAAGGATTACGGCCTTGTGCAGGAGGAAGGCCTTTCGTGTCCAGTTGGTTTCACTTGAAAGTAGATAAGACCACTTGTATGCCTCTTGAGCAAATGACTCTGTTATATGAAACACGACCTTGATGTAGTATCAATGTACCTTTCCTTTTAAATCAATGAAAGTTCATTTTCTGCACATTTGATTTTTGCTTTGCCTTCATCTTGAATTCGGCTAGCGGAGCTAAACTTCATGCGAGGTTAAAGATAGGACTCTTTTTGAATCAAGAATGAGCTTCCAGCGAAGCTAGCATATCTGCAAAGTTCGGCCTATGCCTTCAGCGAAGCTAAGGCAATCCTTCTGGCGAAGTCAATGATGTATTGTGCGAAGTCCGCATTTGACTCGTGGCGAAGTTAGCCCTTAGTGGGGCTGAATCAACGCTTCTCGGGAAGGCGCTTTAGGCGCCGTTTCAAATTAATTCAAAACGGCGGCCTGTGCTTTTTACGAGGCGTCGTTTTAGGCACTCATTAGCCTATAAAAGTCCGATCGGACTGAGAGAGGACGGATCACTTCTCTTTAAAAATTTCAGAGAACTTTGACTCTCTTTTTTTCTTTTTCTTCTTTCCTCTTCATTCAAGAGTTTAAGAACTTTCACAGTTCTTCAATGGCGCCCAAGAGACGAGCGGGAAAAAAAGTAGCAACTTCTGCAGCGGAGGGTCCTCCTCCTCCGGTCATCGAACGACCAATCGCCTGTAGGGAACTTTCCCTTTCGATTAGAGACTGCCGTCTCTCTTTTAAAGCCAATGTCTGGCTGTCTTTGGATGAACCCAAAAATGATCAATTATGATCTGTTATTCTTAGGGAATTCAGTTCCCTGAATTTTCCTTGCTTGCTTTCTTGAATGGGAATCCAAGAACTGAAGAGTTCTCCTTCAAGCTTCGAGGCGAAGCTATCCCTTAGGCTGTGTACAACAGGATGCAGAGCTGTCCTTTCAAACATGACTGAAAAGGACCTTAATGCCCTAAAAAAACAAATGATTTTTGGACCAAAATATCCTCCTGACGAAGTTAGTCCTTAGGGCTGTATTGCATTCTGTTTAAGCTTCTAAAGCGAAGCTATCACTTGGATATTTTCCTATATCCGACCTTTGTTGCGAAGTTCGGAATTAACTGCAACTGCGAGGCTAAGCTTCGGGGTGAAGCTATCGTCATGCTAGCTTCACTCGGAGAGCGAAGCTATGCCTTAGCGGAAATGGTGTTTTTGTTTAGGCCTCTGCTTGGCTGATGAACTAATCATAGCTTCTCTTTGTTCCTGCAGTGCACTACACTCCTGGTCGTTTGAACAGTCTATTTGGGATGACCAGGGGATTGGACGGCAATGTCAGCCTGCAATTCCAAGGGCAGGTTTCTCTGTTTAGTGAGCGGAGCTCTCTCGTTCGAGACACGCTTATTTATGGTGGGGATCAACGCACCACGAGGAGCATTCTGACTACGGCTCCCCTTGAAGATTTTGACCGTCGAACCTATAGGAAGCCCGACTTCATGTTCGGGGATGCCGCGCCAGATCCTGATCGCTAGCTGTTGGCCGGGGAGGGGCAATGATTTTCCAGTTGGATGGCGAGAAATTCTATCTTTCGTTTAACAAGCGGCATTTTTCTTTGTCTTCCTTCCAATGCGTGACGCAGGCTCGGAAGATGTCGTGGGAAGTGAGCCGGAGTACCGACTCCGTCCATGTAGGGAAATTGATGCTTCAGTCTCCTGGTTATGCAAGAGCGGGGCCTCCTCGTTGCATAATGGGTCTACATCCTAGAATGTATCGCGAGAGATCCCAGTGGGGGAAAATCCTGCGGTGGCGCTGACCTTCGGTAACCAATTCTGCAAAGTTAATGGGAACTACCCAGCCACTGACTTCAGGACTCCAGGCTGGATTGAATAATGAGACTTGGCTATCTGCCGTTCAGAGGTCGCACTGACGTAACCGGTTGAGAAGCCACCAAGCTCAAGATTAGCCTTTATGGGGCTAAAAGGGTAATACTTGTCTTTTGTAAATGTCAACAAGTATGGGTGAGACCTGTCTTTTGTAAATGTCAACAGGCTCAAGGTTGAGACTTGGCTATCTGCCAGTTCAGAGGTCGCAATGACATGACCGATTAAGAGGCCACCAAGCTCAAGGTTGGTGATACTTGTCTTTTGTAAATGTCAACAAGCATCGAGACCTGTCTTTTGTAAATGTCAACAGGCTCAAGGTTGAGACTTGTCTTTTGTAAATATCAACAAGCTTGAAATTGAGACTTGGCTGTCTGCTGGTTCAGAGGTCGCAATGACATAACCGATTGAGACGCCACCAAGCTCAAGGTTTTCTAGTGGAATTTTGGAAAAGGTCTCATTTTCACGGGTAGAAACGAGAGAATCACTGTCATAGGTTTAATGTTAACGTAACAGCGAAATGTATATGTGGTCTTACCATTCTATGAATGAAAATTGGTAAGTGATTTTGGAGGTCTCGTTTTTTTACGGGGAGAAACGAGAGAATCACTGTCATAGGTTTAATGTTAACGTAACAGCGAAATAAATATGTGATCTTACCATTCTATGGATGAGAATTGGTAAGTGATTTTGGAGAGGGAATCAAATGGTAACAGGTCCCTTAGGATTTTTAGCAAATCCTCAGCTGTCAACGGGTTTGATATGCCTTTACCAACTACCGTTTGAGTCGGGCTAGCCATGCTATTCCCCTCAGCATGATGAGTTGTTGAAGACTTATGTTGGGCTTAAAGGCCAACCTTTTCCTCTATCCTTAATCGTTAAGGATGTTGGATCATTTGGTTAGCGTATGTGTAACCTTGATTCTCCTTTGGGAGAACCAATGTATGACCAGGTTCTTACTGGTTTATGGTTGCGATCTCGCTTGGAGGAAGAGAAAGGCTCTCTTTGCATGTACCTTGGATATGAAGGTCTTGATCAGAGGTGTAGTGTTAACTTGATCATGAGAAGGATCCTTAATCAAGGATAATACTTCTTTAAGAACTTGCCATTGATCGGCATCATGAGTAAATCGCCATCTGAAGTCATAAGGCGGTATGCTCCGTTTGAATAGACTGTTTCTATTACAAACGGTCCTTCCCATTTAGGCTGAAATTTGCCTTTGATCTTGTGCGTCATAATCATCAGTCGTTTGACGGCTAAAACCAAATCTCCTTTCTGGAAGACTCTTTGTTTGACCTTCTTATTGAAGGCTTTTGAGATTTGATCTTAATACAGCTCGATGTGTTGCTGAGCTTGTAGTCGCTTCTCATCTAGGGCTTCGAGCTCTTGAAGATGCAACCGATCATTGTCCTCTGATGTGATCTTAGTCATTATAGCGACTCGCAATGACGGCATCTGGATTTCCAACGGGATGACTGCTTCACACCCATACACTAGGGAAAAGGTGTATTGCCTGTCGGTGTCTGAACCGTGGTTCGGTAGGCCCAAAGACATTCACTAAGCTTTTCGTCCCAATCTCGCTTATTCGAGGAGACGAACTTCTTGAGTAGCTTGATGATCGTTTTGTTAAATGCTTCCGCCAAGCCATTAGCGGCGGAATTATAGGCAGTTGATGCCACATTCTGAATTCGGTATTTATCGCAGAATCGATAGAATACCTGACTTATGAATTGGGGACCATTATCGTGGATGATCCGCCTAGGGACACCAAATCGATGGATGACATGGTGGTTGATGAAATTAACCACATTAGAGGTTTTGACTTCAACCAGTGGTATAACTTCCGCCCACTTTGAAAAGTAGTCGGTTATTGCCAAGATAAATCGGTGACCCCTAATCAAATAAGGGCTGATTGGCCCTACGACGTCGATTCCCCATGCTTCGAACGGCCATGAAGCAACAGTTGGGTGGAGCAACTCCGAAGGCTGGTGTATGAAGTCCGCATGAATCTGGCATGCTTTACACCTTCGTGCGTATTGGATGGCATCGGCTATCATGGTTGGCCAATAGTATCCAAGCCTATGCACCCTGTCTTTGAGCTTTGGACCTGGCTGATGAGCTCCGCAAATGCCGTCATGTGCTTCTTTAAGCACTTCCTGTGCCTCTGAATTAGAAAGGCAACGGAGGAGGATGTCGTCATATGAACGACGGTAAAGTGTCTTCAAAGTTGGATCGTAGTAGAAACGGAGAGACCTTCGTCTGATGGATGCCGCTTCTTTAGGATCGTCTGGCAGCAGACCATGTAAATCATAGTCGATGAGAGGAAATCGCCAATCTCTCGGCTCAAGATCTGTGGAGACATTATAGACCTCTCGGGTTCTTAACATATGCTTAGAGCATATAAGATGTCGAGTTGCCACTGTGAGGTGATACTCGATGTCGGCTGGCAAGGCTAGTGTTGTTGCTAATGCAGCAAGAGCGTTCGCCTTGGTATTTTGAGATCGAGACACGTGCCCGATGTAGAAGCAAATAGATTAGCCAATTCGACGACCGTGTGGTAATAAGGCCCCAAATCCTCGTGGCGAACTTCATGTTCGCCTTTAACCTGATTGATAATCAGTTTTGAATCGCCGTAAGCTTCAAGGTAGCGTACCCTCATTCCATGGGTGAGCTGAAGACCAATGAGCAGAGCATTATATTCTGCTACATTGTTGGAGCATGATTCCGTCAGAGAGAATGCTCTAGGAAGAACGTGATTCTGTGGAGAGATAAACATAACCCCCACGCCAGCGATGATCCTACCCTTAGGACCTATTCGTGATGCTCTATCGAAGAACATCTGCCACACTTCATCCTCTGAAGTTACATTGGACTCGAATACTTCGTCTGGAATATCTTCGTGAAGTTTTGAGTTTTCCGGAACTGGATGAGCAGCCAAGAACTCTACAAGGGCATGGCCTTTAACCGCCTTCTGTGGGGTAAAGATCATGTCGTATTGAGACAAAAGAAGCGCCCATTTAGCTAATCTTGAGTTCAATGATCCTGGTTTCGTCATGAGAAGACGCAAAGGATTTACTCTAGAGATGACATGTATGGTTTGGCCGACCAAATAATGTCGTGTCTTCTGAACAGCGAAGACAAGAGGTAAACACTCTTTCTCGATAGGATTGTAGCGAGATTCTGCTCCTATGAGAGTCCTGCTGAGATAATAAATGGCCTGCTCGTGATCATTGTCGTCCTTTTGGGCATGGAGGGCACCAAGAGAATGGTCCATAGCTTTTACATAAAGTAAGAATGGTTTCCCTGATGTAGGGGCCACTAAGACTGGAGGCTTCGTGAGGTATCTCTTGATGTCTTCATAAGCTTCCTGACAGGCTTGATCCCATACAAAGGAGGCACCTTTTTTCATGAGTCGGGTGAAGGTTGACAGCGGCCTGAGAGATTTGCGATGAATCTTCTGATATAAGCCAGTCTGCCTTGCAAGCCTCTAAGCTCTTTGAGATTCCTTGGTGGATGCATGCTCTGAATGGCTTTGACTTTGTCTGGGTCTAGATGAATCCCTTTTGATGTGACAATAAACCCAAGGAACTTGCCACTTGACACTCCCAAGAAGGATTTTGTCGGGTTCATTTTCAGTTGATGAGCCCGCATTATGTCGAACATCGTTCTCAGGTCGCGAGGATGGTCATCCTTGTTGCGGCTTTTGACAGCAATGTCGTCGACATAGCATTCTAGCGTTTTTTCGGAGATAGTCGCGGAAGATTGTACTCATTGCCCGCTGATAGGTTGCTCCAGCGTTCTTCAGTCCGAAGGGCATTACGGTGTAGCAGTATACCCCCAAGGGTGTTCGGAACGAAGTATGCTTCTCATCGTCAGGATACATCTTAATCTGGTTGTACCCTGAAAAGCCGTCCATGAAAGACATTCTTTCGAATCCACAGGTGTTGTCAATCATGACATCGGTGATGGGCAGTGGGAATTCGTCCTTAGGACAAGCCGTATTGAGATCACGGTAGTCGATGCAGATCCGTATCTTCCCGTTCTTCTTGAGGACGGGAACGATATTAGCAACCCAATCTGAATGTTGTTCCTCCCGAATGAAACCACATGCAATGAGCTTATGGACTTCAGCCTCAATAGCTTCCATAATGTTTGGGTGAAACTGACGTTGTTGCTGCTTGACTGGCTTAGCGTCGGGTTTGATGTTCAGACGGTGCATGGCGACTCGTGGATCGAGTCCGGGCATGTCTTCGTAGCTCCATGCGAAGACGTCTATATACTCCTTTACGAGTATTATCAATTCTTCTTTTTCTGTAAGTGATAAGCTTTCACTTATGAAAATGGGCTTAGGGTGATCTTGACTACCCAAGTTGACCTGCATCACCTTGTCTTCGGTAGGAGGTTCGCGCAGTTCGAATCGCTTTTCTCATTGGAGATCTAATTGCTGAGCCCATGGTTCCTCATCAGTAGCCTCTGCTGGCTCCAATTGACTGCTTGAAGTCATATTAACAGTGAGATTCTCGAATATCACTCCCACGCTGACATCTGAGTCTCATTCGGAGGATGAGGCGGAATGCGATGGAATTGGTTCGTCATCTTTGTATTGAACCGTTGCTGGCAATGTGGGTATAACATATCCCAACCCCCTACGTGTATTATCATAGTAATTTGCAGGCTTCCCTTTTGGCACAAAGTTACGCAGCAAACTACGCCTTCCTTTTTTGAAATTCAGACCTTCTCCATGCTTTAGGTTGTATCCCATTTTCTTCATAATATGGCGCGCTGGTCGCGCGTAATGGAAGAATTATGGATTGTCTGAGTCTGAACTTGAATCTGCGGTTATGGGTCCCCGTGGTTGGGTTCTACCGAAAATTATCGGTAACTGACCTTCTTTGGACGGAGGGATCACTAGCGTGGCCCCTTTTATAGTTTCCATGGGTATACTGGACGCACTTGGTTTATGCAAAGGCATGTACAAAGAGCTATCCGTAATGGATTCAAACAGCCCAACACTCGCGGGATAATCGAAAGAAATATTATCATTAATTACACATTCACCTTCATCTTCAGAAGGAGTATTACATTGGGGATTATTAAGACATGCTATAATTGGTTTACCAATCAAAATGGCTGGCATGCCTGCTTCAGATTCTGAATCCGCCTCATTGTCACTTTCATCATCATTTGGCAACGGTTCTTTGGGTGTTTCACTGACCTCTTGATACAGGAGAGCGTCAGTGAAGTAATTTTTCACCCCTTTGAAGTGTTGCTTTTCAGCAAAGACAGTTCGTACTGTCGCATCATCTTCAACATATTTGAAGCATTGGTGCAGAGTGGAGGGAACGATCCAGTTGGCGTGGATCCATGGTCGTCCTAGCAGCAGGTTATATGATGTGTCAGCGTCAATGACATAACATGTCACTTCTGACTTCAGGCTCCCGATTCGGCAACGGAGTCGAATTTTCCCAAGTGGATGACTACTCCCGGCATTGAAATCGTATATTGTAGTGGTGGTTGCGGACAACCTATATAGTGGTATGCCGAGGAAGTAAAGAAGCCTTTTGGGGATGATGCTGAGTGCAGACCCCGGATCGACTTGTACTCTTTCAATGCACGTTGAACCGATATACCAGTGTAGTACATAGGTCAATCGTGCTTGTTATCTTTGAGAATCATATCTTCCGCTGTGAAGGTAATAGCGGGCACCTTTGATTGTACATGATGACATTCTGAGCAAGAAGACTGAGCGTCATCGTTAGGGACCTCTGGCATGCATGTCAGGAATGATTCTGAATTAGCCAGCACATCCCTAAGTTCTTCTCTTGTCTCTTTTGAGAGACGAAGGAGCTCGTGTATTGTAATACGAGCTGGGATATTAGCCAGCTGAGCCAATATGTCAAAACGAAAGGGCACGTCAAGCCCTGGGCCTGAAGGTTTCTTCAGGGCATGGTCGAATCGGACTTCCTTAGGCTTCTCCTTTCCCTTGGTTGGAACTGGAGCGGATGCTGGTATTTGTACTGACGTCGTTTGCTGTTGTATCTCGTCAGTAGACTTCTCATACTGCCTTAAGTATGATTTTCCAGATCGGGTGCCCGTCGGCTGAGGTAGGTCAGCCTGCGTTGTGCAAGCATGCTTTTCTCCTTCTGAATCACTGAGGGAAGCTGACGTAAGATTGTCGTCGTCCGGCAGGATGGAGATGACATTGCAAGATTTGCCTTTTGACTTGGGCCTCTTTGAATCCAACTGCACGTCTTAGATGAGGTCTGGGTGTATCCACATGACTTCCCCTGTTTCCAATGTTAAGGGAACAAGACCCTTATTATCTTGAGTTTTAGCTGGAGGATGCTTGACTTCCAACCGTGGTGCAGGGACTGGATAAGTCCCGTCAGGAACTGTGACCTTTGGGGTTTTGCCGAACTCGAGGGTCACCATATTGGCAGTGACTTTCTTCTGCTCTGACTTTAGTGTCAGGACTCCGGCGTCGATCAAGGCTTGGATTCTGTCCTTAAGGACATAGCACTTGTCGGTAGGATGGTGAATCATCCTGTGGTAGAGACAGTATTTGGGATCATTTGTGCGTCCTATCTCATTAGGGCCGAGCATCTGGCAGCTTCATTTTATTCCCTTTGTGGAGCAAATGGAATATCGTGACCACCTGATCGTCTCTAAAGGAGTACTGTTTTGGAGGGAACTTAGACTCCTGATTATTGAAGCCGCTCTTCTTGGCCTTCGACTGCACGTCTCCGGACAACTCTACAGACATAGTCTCTTTCTCTTTGGCTTGAGAAGACTGCGCCATGTCGCTACGTCCTTTATTGTTCATACCCCATTTGCCTTTGGGGGCGGATGGTTCGAACTTTTTAGCCGACTTTTCAGCTATCTCAGCTTGTTCGACCAATTCCTTCCAGGGTGGGCTTTGACAGCCCCCATGCGAACTTCTACTTGGTCTAAGAAGTTGTGCCTGCACGTCTGTAAGAGCATGGGTAATGGCATCCCTGCTGGGCACATCAAAGACAAGTTTTTGAATCGCTCAATGTAGTCACAGACGGATTCGCCCTTCTTCTGCACGGTGGAGAGGAGCTTGTCCATGGTTACCTCGGTATCGTCCTCATAGAAATGAGAGAGGAATCAAGTTTCTAGGTCGATCCAGGAATTGACAGAGCCCGGAGGGAGACTTCGAAACCAGTCAATGCCACCCCCTTTAAGGTGCTAATGAACAGTCTAGCCATGATGGCGTCGTTGCTATAACATTACCAGTCTGAGACCGAAAATAGTAGATGTGCTGATTTGGTGAACTTTTACCATCATACGTATGCAACGTTGGTGGTTTGAACTTCGGTGGGTAGGGCATTGAATCCCACTCCAATGGGTACGGACGGACTGCCCCTACTTTCTTTAATTCATCCCTCTGAGCTAGGGATGCAATTTGAGCTTGGAGGCCCTTAAGGACTTCAGTGTCTAAGGAAGAACCCTCCTTGGATTTCTCCACCTTAGGCTGATCATTGCTAAAATGTTCCTCCTCATCATGATTGCTCCCGGCATCATTGTCATTCCGATTGCTGAGGAGTTGAGCAAGCATCTGTTGAATGTTGTCCAGAGCTTCTTGCTGGGTCTTGAAAGTTTGCTCCTGAGCTTCCAAACGCCGACGGAGGTCGTCGTTAACGTTATCAGCCATGTTGACTGATGCTCTGTTTGTTCGCACTGAGCTAACTGTCGCCGAAGAGGCGTACCCACTGTCTTCATCTTCTTCATCTGATGGTTGGAGTGATCTCCTGGGCTCCGGCGAGGCTAGGCCGTTAAGGAGGAAGGCTGTTCATAACTGTAGGGTATCACCACCCTAGATCTGGTGTTTCGGAAAACACCTTCTTCATGAACCAAGACTTCGCCTAAGCCTAAGCTGTAATCTGGATCTGGGGAGCTGTAGGGGGTGTCGTCAGATGCTTGTCTTCCCCTGCGTAACTCTCGTCCTCTTCTGGTCATGTTGACGGATGCAGAGGGTGGATCCCGCGAGACGCTCCTTTTGCGATGCTTAATCGGGGCTTGTACCGACAGCCGATCAAAAACTGATCGCCGGCCTGGAGAAGTGGCGAAGATTGGTGCTAGTCGGCAATGGAACGAGTGGACTGTCACCAACCGACATCCCACTTGTTGACAACATGATGGCGAGGTTTGTTTATCTGTCAACAATTCCCGCAAATCAGACCCGCTTGGGCCTAAACAATCCAGCGCAGAGGCTCTTTTGGATCGTACATAGGACAATATCCTGCTCCTTTTATCCCCGCAGAAGGGATTAGCACTGAATAGTGTTTCAGTTCTATCTTCGCCACAAAGCGCGAGCTTAGCGCTTGACGAACTGGAGAGCGGAGCACACTGTGGTGCTTTACTCGCTATGCTGCTGTGAAGGCGATTAGCCTTGGATAATACTTTGGCTCTAGCTTCGCGGCCATGAACCCTGCGCGTACTTGTGGTACAGTAGCTTCGCTCATAAGAACGAGGCCGGCACAAGGCGCTGCTGCTCTTGAATTGGGCGACGGTATGATTGCCGTCGTGACTTCGCGGCTGGCAGCATTGTTGGAGCAGACAGGCATCTTGCCTTTTTCTTCACGAGAGAGACGCGATTTTGGCGTAGCTACGCCTGAGGCTTTGCCCAGAGACTTCTGTTTAGGCCTCCACATCCGCTTTGGTAAAGGATACTTAGGTTCGCAAGGAACCTGATTAGCCACACGCGAGGCTGAAGGGTGTTGGCAGAATTCTACTTCTGGTTTCTGTTCTGAAACCTTAGCCGTGGAGACCTTCCTATGCTTACGTGCTCGAAGCATTAGACCACCCCCGGAGAGGACTTCTTCGAATCTTCCTTGGTCGAATTGAACGACAGGTTCTCGAAAGTGAAGGACTTGGACTGCAGGCGTGCTTCCTTGTTGCGCCAGAGAACCGCAGTAGGTTCTCAGAGAACCTTTTCTGTCTCCGCAAAGACTTTCCTTGAAGATTTAGCCAGAGGGGCTCTGGCTGCACCGGCTTTTCTGAATTCAGAGTTAGACCCGAAGGTCTGTTCGTCGCATTGCGACACTTGATTCTCGGCAGTGGAGAATTTATTCCCCAGCGGAGTCGCCATCTTGTTTTTCATTGATTTGCAAAGGAAAAAACTTACAATAAAAAGTTGAGGAGCTAAATTACAAGTATTCTAAAAGATTACAAGTAGATCTCCTCAGAGATTCTGGAGAAGTGTGCCGATAGGAGTCTAGTCAGCGCGCGACCACTTTGTCCCTTTGACAATGCGAGCGATGAGATTCCCTTCTCGCCTGGTTCGGGGAATCAGAGAACAGAGGGTTGGTAGAACCCTCTTGCTGCTTCTCAAAACACCTTTAATTAGGAATTCCTTCTCACCTGGTTCCGGGATTCCTTGAGAAGAAGGTATTAGGGTATCAGCACCCTGATTAGAGAAGCAATTCTCTAAAAGTCTCTGAATTCTTGTGCGCACGGTGCGTCGTGAAGAAGTCTCTGCTTGTGGAGTCCTCTCTCTTTTTCAGAAGTCGTCCTCTTGCGCATGTGTGTGGTGGTCTCTTCTTTGTGCCCCTGGTGAGCTATTTATAAGGAGAGCAAGGGTATAATTGTCCCTTGAAAATATAGAACAGATTGAATCAAATATGTTTAAATCTGGAAAGTAGCCTTGCTGTGAGACTAGGATCAGCTTCTGCGAAGCTAGAAATGGCAAGTCGTTTGATTCTCCTGATCCGTTTTGATTCTTTCCATATAGTTGAAAGATCTCTCCTGATCCTCTTACTCGTTTTAGAAGAGTCAAGAGATTGTGGCAATCAACTGCCAAATTAGATCTCAGATTTGATCTTGATTGGATTTGATTTTGATCCCGATTAGATCTGATCTCATCTGGAGATTTAATTGGTCAAAGGTTGACCATAGCAGACCAGCAGCGGCGCTGCCCGCTTTGAACTTATAGCGGAGCTGGAGGCAATATCTGGCGAAGTCAGAAGAAAGCTCTTCGGCGGAGCTAGATGTCGTCTGTGGCGAAGCTACCGCATACCCTTTCTGCGCAATTGCGTGTGGCTTCAGGCGGAGCTAACTCTCTCTGCGGAGTTGCGCTTCAGCAGTTCAGGCGAAGCTATAAGTTAGCTTCCTGGCGGAGCTTTGAATGGCTTCAAGGCGAAGTTGGATGATCTTAGCCTCTCAGGCGAGGCTATCCCTTTGGGCTCATGTGATGCTAAGTGCTAGCATTTTAGACCTGCTGAGTCTGTTTAGAGACAATCCGGGCTCACTGTCTGCTTGCTGGATCAGTGGAGTCCAAGTTGCTTCCTTGTCCCTCGGAGATGGGTGAAAACTGGTCGTCAGCTTGTCTGTCACTTGTCTTTTGTAAATGTCAACAAGTTTAGACATTGTTCGGGCCAGTAAGAATCTTGTCTTTTTTAAGTGTCAACAGTGTCCTAGCATCCCAACAAACACACATCTCCTTATGGATAAGATGAGTGTTAATGGAAACTGATGGGGGTATCAACGAACTATATTTACAATGGATCCCATGCATACCCGGGATCACAGCCCAGGATTTTTTTGCCTCTAAGCAAACAGGGGTGGGTCTTATTGTATGTCCATCAGGAATGTAACAAGAGTAGGGGTGCCAGTACACCCTACCGGAACATCTGAAGGCCCACAAGTAGAACCGAAAATTTTAGTTGTACAACATCTTATACCACTATCAACATGATCATAAATGATTTCCACCAGTTTCCCCCTTCCAATTGTCATGCCCTGCTTCCCAAATACGTGAAAACGGAGTCACAACAAGTCGGCGACGTATATACGCGAGGAGAATATCCCACATATACACGCTAAGCTAAAGTAACCTGAACAAGCTATAAAAATAAACTATAATGAATCGTGATCATTGCAATACACATATAAATGTCCACACAAGATAACAATGAACATAGAAATAGAATAGGATGATAACTAAGACTGATATATAAAGAAAAAGAATCAACAGAACATAAGAAAACAGGAAATACCGATACTCGAGTCGAGGGTAACTCCAGGCTCCTCGCGAAGCATATGAGCTCATCAATACCTGATCAATGAAATGAAACATCTAATGTCTGGACGTGCAAATTCAGGGTCATCAGAAAGTGACCCAATGAATGTGTAAAATAAAAAAGAAGGTGCATGTGCATATAATGTGTGAGCATACTATGATACTATAAACTGGAATAAGACTAAAAATATGCAAACATAAATGGACAGTACTAAGCTAGTCAGTGTAATAGTCAGGTGTATATTAGGTTATGAGTATAATCAGATGCCTATCATATCATATAATATATTAGGTGTCTACAATCAGTCACTGTACATTATGAACAATTTATTATTATTATGTCAGCGAATACCAATTGCCACTTGTAATAGACGCATCCCATACTATGTCTACCACACGTGTCAATCGAGATCCTAAGTTATTAAAACTGATCGATTGGAGACATTATCCATACTTTAGGTGGGTCCCTTATATACCCAGGACCACAACCCAAATGCCTGGCGCTGAACCAGGCCTTATAGCCAGGATTACAGTAATATAAAATAGTAACAGTACGGGATGTCAGTCATCCCCAGGAACCCTGCAGTGGAATCCTAAGTCGGCTGTGCAACCTGTATCCTAGATCTACCCAAAATACAGGCGTTGTCTCCTCTATTAATTTCTCCAATCTCAGTGTAAGTTGTTCATTTACATTATTATTTAGATCAATCAGTATATATTTTATTTTGATTACTGGGATGATACGGTGGCAGTAACAGTACAGTATATTAGTAAACAATAATCATACACACGGTAAATAGTAACTAGAATAATAAACGATATCAGTAACTGTGTATACCATGAATAATAGGATTGTACATAGTGTTACGGTCTAACAATACTTTCCTAGTGATTTTAGTAACATGAAATAATACTAATAACATATCCGGATACTGCTAAAAAGATAGTCTCATTAAGAGCTGATCAAGATCTCATCTAATTGTATAATATATAATAGTAAATGGTCCATCGACTCATAATCTCAATAATTATCGCGAACATCAAATAATAGGTCTGTAACAGTATCCAGTACCGTAAACCATAAGTCCAATGAACCATAATCAGTTCTCTCATCATAACCAATTTACTCTAATCCTCTAGGTCACCAATACTGAGATCAAACGATAACTATTATCAAAGTTTGATTAAGTAATATAGTCACCGATGTCAATGAAATCACTCTCACGATAACATATCTCTATAACCAAGTAACTGAAGTAGTCAAGAACCAATCATGAAGTATTGAATATATCCTCTAGGTCAACTAAACAATGAATACTAAGATCACAAATAAGGAACAAAACATCCTTAAAATCAGATTTTTTCAACTATAATCAAGATCATAACTAAGGAGTGCAACATCCTCGATCAACATGACATCTTGATCATCTCTAATGTCGATAGATCATCAGTACTCAATCAATATAATCTGGGTAAATTGAAAGTATCTTTATTTCAATAATCTAAAATCAATCATGTTACAAATCGATATCAAAGTAAATACACACAGTACCTGATGACAATCTAACAAGATCAATCTCCTCTATAAACTGATTAAGATCCAATAAAAGAATATAAATTGCAGATCAACTCTAATTCTAAATAATTTCATATATAGATTCACTCAATCTCAAGATCAATCCAATTACATCCTTAAATTTATCACAACTAAATTTGAACCCAAAACGGTTACACATGAAATGACATAAGTCTAATATCTCAATACCAAGATCCAAAGTTTATATACATCTGATGCTCAACATCAATAAGGTAACATCAAGAGCTGTCAAGTAACTCTAAATACCACTAAACGTATAAGAAACTGATACTTGACAATCTAGCCCTCATCGACTCACCAATCAATCAAGAGGTAATTATTTAGCAAATTTCAATTCACCAAATAATTGTCTGATAAATACTATACATGAGTTATACTATCTGTTCTAAAATATGAACAAGACCATCAATCCATAAATTAAAATAAGTAACAGTCTAAGATATACCACAACTAGCCTTAAGCCAGTAGCATTGAATAATTAACACATGAAATGACGCTGATAAGTACTCAGATCAACTACATAATTAGAGTGGATGCTCAAAGATATCACATAAAGTGATATGGATAAACATACTAGTAAAATATATTAGATGATCACATGAAATAATACAAGTAACATATAAATATACTGATAATGATAAATAAGAAAAATGATATAAGAGCAAACACTCACATGAAATGACGTGGTTTTAGAACTGACTCACCGTCTGGTTTTCATTGCACGAACTGGTATGAATTTTCGGATCATCTCAAGGGTTCATCTTCGAATCGCTAGTCTATTGGGTCCACAGTGTACCAATCTAAATCTCCTGTTATCGAGTTCGGATCGCACGAACGGGTACGAAATACTGCAACACGCAACCGAACATATGAACTCACACGAACATACACCCGTACACATACACACACCACACATATAAATATACTCATAGTACAAAGGCATACATTAACAAACACACCCATATATATGAAATCACCTAGAGGGGGGTGAATAGGTGACTAGCTAATCTAATGGTCAACTAATGTGGAATTAAAAACTAAATACACACACTTAGTGTAACCAAAGAGTGTAGTCGAATTCCCGGTGAAGGGCTCTGGACTAACTCCTCTTGATTCCTCTGAATAAGAGTTGAGGTGCTATATGAAGCTCTCTTGTTAAACACAAGTATGGGCACACACAAACAAACCAAGCATGTATATGATATGACAATATGAATCAATGCACAATATAAGAGAGAGAGTTAGAGAAAGTGGATCAAACGCAAACACCAAGATATGTTTCGAGGTTCGAGCACACAGCTCTACGTCCCCGCCTTCACACAGAAGGATTTCCACTATCTCGTCCACACAGGACTCCCACACAGGAACCTCCACTGAGGATTTGGGCAAATACATTTAGGAGTACACAACTCCTTTCTCTAACAAATACAACCTCTACACTTAGAGGCAAGGCACAAAAACTCAATCACCTCTACACTTAGAGGGATAGGCACTTAGCCAACAACAAATTAACCTCTCACTAGAGGGATTAGGCTCAAAGCCACACAAACACAATCACCTCACACTTGAGGATTCTAACACAATCTCCACCTCTCACTAGAGGGAGTCAAACACCACTTCCACAATCACCTCACACTTGAGGGATATCAACTAAATCACCTCTCACTAGAGGGATATCACAAAGATGGAAGGTTTACGACTTGGTGGTCTATCTCAACCACAAACCAAATCTTCTCACTAAAATAAAGATCCTATAGATAGGATAGAATGATAAGCTCAAGTGTGAGAAATAAAGAGTTTGAAAATCAAAAACACAAAGAAAAACTCTTGGGAAAACTTCAAGAATAGATATGAAATGAAGATCAAAAACCAATCCCAAAGACTTCTCCTTTTTCTTGATTTTTCAACCCTTTAAAAAACAAATGAAGATCAAATTTTAAGCTTAAAAACTCTTTTGAAAACTAGTGTTAAACCCTTGTAAAGATGAGAATTTTTCTCTCTAAAATTCTTGTTGAAAACTCAACTCAAATGGAGTATTTATAACCCATTTAAAATCTTCCCGTTGGCAGCTAAAAAGGGCTAGAATGCCCTTCCGGTCGACCGGCCAACGGTCAAAAATTTGACCGTTGAGCCCTCCGGTCGACCGTGCCAGATCCAGGGAGCAACTGCTCTCTGGCCGGTCGACCGCCCGGTCAACCGAGCTAGAAAAAGAGAGCAGACTCTCTGCCCGGTCGACCGACCCGGTCAACCGGAGGCTTTTCCAGAGAGCAGAGCTCTCTGGTGGTCGACCGACCCGGTCGACCGGCCTCCCCAGCCTGGCTGCGTGCACGTTCTGTGCACGTCGGTCGACCGGCCCGGTCGATCGCTCTCACTGCTACGGTCGACCGGTCCGGTCGACCAGCCGCCAGCCAGTCCAGCTAAAATGGGTCTTAAAAACTTGGATTTTTATTATTAATTAAATCTCATAAAATCACATAAATTTCACAAAAATCAGTTCATGTTATATCTTTGAAATACAAACATGTTTGAGTAAAAATCAAATCATGTTACAAACATTTTGAACCATTTTTGTGACTTGAAAATTTTGCCTTAAACCAATTCTCTGTATTTTCCAAAAATAGAATTTTTGAAATGGAAATCTGATTTTTCCAAAACACATGTAAATACAAAAACATGATATTTAAATAACTTTGAAGCATATAGTATATGGATAGGATCCAATATACATGAAAGGTATTATATCTATGTTTTTGACATTAATTCCAAAATAAGTTTTGTCTAAATACAAAACTCCAAACACATGAATAGTGCATCAAAATAAGTTTTTCTAAGTATATGAAGCATAAATGTATATAGATCAAATCTAATATACATTAAACCATGTAAACTTGTTTTGATTCAATCAATTTTGATTCATTCTATTCATGAAAACCAAGATCGGTTAAACCGAAAATCAAAACCAATAAACATGAAACGTGTATGTTGTGAACTTGAGCATATCATACTATCTAATCTTTACAATGGATCTAAACTAAATCTTAACTAAACAAACCGAAGCCTTCTTTTAGAACGCCGTCTCCAAGTTGACTCGATCCAAACGCGACTCCCCGAGCTTGACTCCAACCGAGTGCTAGATATGAACTTGACGCTCGAGCTCTTGAATCACCATGTGAAAGCTCCAAAACACCTTTGTTGAAGCTAATCACCTACTAACATCTTGGTTAAATATCTGAAACTAAATATCACAAGATTATTAGTAATTATAACTACATGAGTTAATCATCATCAAAACTAGAGTGAATGGCCTCTGGGCCAACAATCTCCCCTTTTTGATAATGACAAAACTCATGGAGTTATATATGCATGGATTAAGTTAAGCTTCATAAAAGCTCCCCCTTAACTCATGCATAGTAATAAACACTAAGAATATGTCATGAATGCTCAATATAAATATGCATAAATATGATATTTGATACCAATGAAATAAACATGCTCTTGATACCAAAAAAAGTACCAATCAAAAGATGCTCTTGATACCAATAAATGCTCTTGATACAAATGGTAAAAGATAATAAATACCAATTGAAAATATATGAAAGTATAAGGAAAAACTTTCAAACAAACATGCATATAAACACAAACATGCATATAAACTCCAAAATATTTCTCCTCCTTTTGTTAACTCATCAACAACGGGGTACAAACAATAAACAGGCATAATAAATAATTTTCTTCCTTTATGCATAAATCAAAACATATTGATACCAATTGAAAGATATAACAATCAAGTATAGAGATATACATCAAAACATCATGATACCGATTTATGATATCAATTGAAACTAAACAAAACATTTTAAAGAAACCAACAAAAAAATTTGAAATCAATTGAAAGACGTACATATATAGGTAGTCTTGATACTATTGAAATAATAACACATTTTGAAGAAACCAACAACAACTTTGATATCAATTGAAAGATATACACATATAGGTAATCTTGATACCAATTGAAAAGAAAAAATTTGTACCAATTGAAAATATTTTATACTTTTGATACCAAAGGAAAACATAAACAATCTTTTTGGTTAAATACCAAAATCATTTTGCAATAGAGATACCAATAGAGAATAATATCAATTTAATATTCTTGATACCAATATTGAAAATGAAACAAATATCAATTGAAAATAATTTTCATTAGAAGCGTATGATACAAAAAAATCAGTTTCATTTTTCAATTATTTTTCTACATAAAGAGTGGGAGTAAGATACCAACGGTAAACAAAGATACCAATTGAAATGTAAAGCAATTAAAATGTAAAGCATGAATTTTCTCCCCTTTATGAAATACCAATAGAAAATATGCATAAGCTTGTATAAGATACCAATTTAAAAATAATTGTCATTAAGGACAAAATCAAGCTTATCATAACCAAATTCGCTCATAGATATAAAGATATAGTAAGCACAATCAAACACATATATGTATAAAAATTAAATACCAATCGAAATTGATATTATTTGAAGTTAAAGCATACATATATAGAAATAAATATGAGTATACTAAATAGAAATCAATTGTGATACCAATTGAAAACACAATAAAGATCAAGTGTATAACTCATACCTACCACCCATTTTATGCACATGTGTAAAATGATTTTCAATAAAGAGCATACAAGGTATGGTCGCCCACCAACTGCTCTTTGGATGGGTAAGGGGTTTTCAAAAATAAGTTTGAAAATAGTTTTATCTCAATTGAAAACTCTAGTAAATGAAGAATACGCAACTAGTTATATGATAAAATTGTAAACTAGTACGAAATCCTTAAGTAAGGAATAAAACAAAAATATTTTCCAAGAAACATGAAAATCACATGATCACCAAACACTCAAAATCTATATAGCACATATAATACTCATGAAACAAGGTCATGAGAAAACATTAAGTAAAGTGAGTGTATAAGAGTTATGTGAAGAACATAATCATGAAAATAAGCAATTAAGCTCAATATAAAATTTCTTTAAACATGAAAATCATCAAAACTAGAATCCTTCAAGGTATATGTATGTTTTGTACAAACTAGAGTATACATACATATCCAAACATAAACGAGTCCACAAAAGTATATGCATAAAGGCAAGTGGCTCAAGGATGTATTTTTATAACTAATAGTTTAGGCAAAATAGATATATACATGAAGTTTAACATAAACATGAAAAACATGTCAAAAATATGGAATACAAGTCAAAATGTATGAATCATCAAAGCTAGGCTATACTAGCATCTAATGAGTACAAATGAGCTTTCAAGCACAAACATATAATAATCTATTTGTGGCTCACTAGTTGTACAAGTATATATCAAGTTTTAATGAAAACTAACATCTAAACATGTAATCAAAACATAAAGCATAGAAATCAAAACAAAACTTATATGATTATTATGGTAAATGAACATGCATTAGATCTATGATATACACAATAGCTAAACAAATGTGAGAACACAAAATATGGGTCCATATGAACATGGTGTATCTCAAATACTAATCATGCATATCACAAGTCTAATAATCATGGCATTTATCATACTAATCAAAACATGCTAAAACTCAATAACATGAAAAGCATGTAAACATTAATGAGGAGTAAGAGATCATTACCAAAATCATGAGGGCACATCTCTATGTCTCCAAACTGAGGTGGTCCTCCTACCAAACTCCCCTTAAAAGTGATGCATTCAAAGTAGTTATATTTTAAGCTCGGAACGCATCCACCTCAAGGCACCATCACTCTCACGTCAAGTGAGAGCCTACACCTACATCAAATAAATAGGAGTGATCTTTGGTACCCATACTCTTTTGGGTCCATGGGGGTTAGCTCCTTTCCTAACCCAAACAAATTTAGTTGCTAAATTTGAATCATGTATCTTATCATAACAAAATTTAGCAAGGTGGCCCTTACGTCCACAATGTGTACATGTGTACACATGAGCCTACAACGTGTGGTGTGTGTGACCGTGGGAAGCATATGTATGCCGTGGTTTGTGTGCAAGCAAAAATGGAACTTGTTTCTTTTGAAACAAAGAATCCAAACGTGTGTGGTTCATGGCACATTGGCTCAAAGTGGGCCCAAACAATCCACACTCTTCTTTAACAAACAAATATCATTTTCAATTATGGAAGAAGAGGTGCATGCAATAGGTGAGCTAAATGAAGAAACTACACTAGCATAGCAAACATGTAAATCAATATCATTTTGCAAAGAAATATTTTTCTTAGAAACCAAATTCAAATCCTTTGAAATAGAAATAATTTTTTTTTCAAAGAATCATTTTCTTTTACAACAAAATCAAGTTTTGAAGATATAACTTTATTTTTCTTCAAAACTCATTACAATCATTTTTATTTTTCAAAATCTTTTTTCATTTAAAACAAGTTCAAGTTGGGTTTTCAAAGAGTCACACTCATTTGAAATCTCAACCTTCTCTTGTAAGCCAAATCAAGCTTTGAACACAAATCCTTATTTTCTTCTTTTAGTCTAAAACTTTTCTTTTTCAAAAGATTATATTTTTCTAATAATTTTTCACAAACAATTGATAGTTCTTCATTTAAAGCATTGGCATCAATATACTCATTACTAGAAGAACTAGCATCATCATCATCTAATTGAGTTTCCGAGTTTACCTCAAGGGAGTCATTCCCTTGGACCATGTAGCAATGTTGCTCGGATTCTCCACTAGATTCATCCTCCACAATATTCATCGGTTGAAGCTTGGAGGAGGTCAAAGTGTTCCACACTGCAAAAGCGGAATCACAATGAGAAACCATAAAAAGATATTCTTTGTTAAGCGTGCTACTAAGTGCCTTTAAGTTTGTGCATTGGCCTCTATATGCTTGCTATTACCAAGATAGGATTTCTTGGTAGCGGCAAGGAAAACATGCAAGCCTAGGGTTTTTAGATACATACTCATCCTAATCTTTCATACGTCGATGTTGGAAACATCAAACATAGGAGGGGTCAAGCAATCCATGAGTGTGTGTAAACAATATAAGTGTGCAAATGCAAATCTAGATTAGCAAAACTAAGATCACACTCCAAGGTGGTTAAACCTAATATCAGGAGCGTAGGCTCTGATACCAATTGAAATCACCTAGAGGAGGGGGTGAATAGGTGACTAGCTAATCTAATGGTCATCTAATGCGGAATTAAAAACTAAATGCAACACACTTAGTGTAACCAAAGAGTGTAGCCGAATTTCCAGTGAAGGGCTCTGGACTAACTCCTCTTGATTCCTCTGAATAAGAGTTGAAGTGCTATATGAAGCTCTCTTGGTTAAATACAAGTATGGGCACACACAAACAAACCAAGCATGTATATGATATGACAATATGAATCAATGCACAATATAAGAGAGAGTTAGAGAAAGTGGAACAAACGCAAACCAAGATATGTTTCGAGGTTCGAGCACACAGCTCTACGTCCCCGCCTTCACACAGAAGAATTTTCACTATCTCGTCCATACAGGACTTCCCACACAAGGAACCTCCACTGAGGATTTGGGGCAAATACAATTTGGGAGGACACAACTCCTCTCTCCAACAAATACAACCTCTACACTTACAGGCAAGGCACAACAAACTCAATCACCTCTACACTTAGAGGGATAGGCACTTAGCTAATAACAAATCAACCTCTCACTAGAGGGATTAGGCTCAAAGCCACACAAACACAATCACCTCACACTTGAGGGATTCCAACACAATCTCCACCTCTCACTAGAGGGAGCCAAACACCACTTCCACAATCACTTACACTTGAGGGATATCAACTCAATCACCTCTCACTAGAAGGATATCACGAAGATGGAAGGTTTACAACTTGGTGGTCTATCTCAACCACAAACCAAATCTTCTCACTAATATAAAGATCCTATAGATAGGATAGAATAATAAACTCAAGTGAGAGAAATAAAGAATTTGAAAATCAAAAATACAAAGAAAAACTCTTGGGAAAACTTCAAGAATAGATATGAAATGAAGATCAAAAACCAATCCCAAGACTTCTCCTTTTTCTTGATTTTTCCAACCCTTTAAAAAGCAAATGAAGATCAAATCTTTAAGCTTAAAAACTCTTTTGAAACTAGTGTTAAAACACTTGTAAAGATGAGAATTTTTCTCTCTAAAATTCTTGTTGAAAACTCAACTCAAATGGGGTATTTATAACCCATTTAAAAATCTGCTCGTTGGCAGCTGAAAAGGGCCAGAATGCCCTTCCGGTCGACCGGCCAACGGTCAAAAATTTGACCGTTGAGCCCTCCGTTTGACCTCCCGTTGACCGTGCCAGATCCAGAGAGCAACTGCTCTTTGGCCGGTCGACCGCCCGTTGACCAAGCTGGAAACAGAGAGTAGACTCTCTGCACGGTCGACCGACCCGGTCGACCTGAGGCTTTTCCAGAGAGCAGAGCTCTCTGGCGGTCGACCGGCCCGGTCGACCGGCCTCCCCAGCCTGGCTGCGTGCACGTTCTGTGCACGTCGGTCGACCGGCCCAGTCGACTGCTCACTGCTACGGTCGACTGGTCCGGTCAACCGCAGCCAGCCAGTCCAGCTAAAATGGGTCTTAAAAACTTGGGTTTTTATTATAAATTAAATCCCATAAAATCACATAAATTTCACAAAAATCAGTTCATGCTATATCTTTGAAATACAAACATGTTTGAGTAAAAATCAAATCATGTTACAAACATCTTGAACCATTTTTGTGACTTGAAAATTTTGCCTTAAACCAAATTCTGTATTTTCCAAAATAGAATTTTTGAAATGGAAATCCGATTTTCCAAAACACATGTAAATACAAAAATATGATATTTAAACAACTTTGAAGCATATAGTATATGGATAGAATCCAATATACATGAAAGGTATTATATCTATATTTTGACATTAATTCCAAAAATAAGTTTTGTCTAAATATAAAACTCCAAACACATGAATAGTGTATCAAAATAAGTTTTTCTAAGTATATGAAGCATAGATGTATATAGATCAAATCTAATATACATTAAACCATGTAAACTTGTTTTGATTCAATCAAGTTTTGATTCATTCCATTCATGAAAACCAAGATCGGTTAAACCGAAAACCAAAACTAATAAACGTGAAACGTGTGTGTTGTGAACTTGAGCATATCACACTATCTAATCTTTACAATGGATCTAAACTAAATCTTAACTAAACAAACCGAAGCCTTCTTTAGAACGCCGTCTCCAAGTTGACTTGATCCAAACGCGACTCCCCGAGCTTGACTCCAACCGAGTCCTAGATATGAACTTGACGCTCGAGCTCTTGAATCACCATGTGAAAGCTCCAAAATACATTTGTTGAAACTAATCACCTACTAATATCTTGGTTAAATATCTGAAACTAAATATCACAAGATTATTAGTAAACTATAACTACATGAGTTAATCATCATCAAAACTAGAGTGAAGGGCCTCTGGGCCAACAATATATATTATATATATACACACACACACACACACACATATATACATATATATATATACACATATATATATACACACACATCCACGCATATACATACATATACTAATATACATCATATATATACACACACACTCACAGGCCCATACCCACGCAAGCACACAACAGCACACACCCTTCATAACACCATACACACTTAAATATATTATACACACACATATAATACACACACCCAAATACCCATGCATGCAAACCCATGCACATAAATACAACAATCACACTTATTTACACATAGGCACATGCACTCAAATAAATACAATTAACTCACACATTATTAATATGCACACACCCAACATATATTAATACACAAATGGGGTACTTTTACATAAATACACACAAAATTTATCTAGATATAGAAATAGAAATTGGGAGGAGGGACTCCTGTATAGGAGGCATGGCAACAGCAAGGGCTCACCAGCAGCGATCGGCAGATGACGTGGAGGAGACCCGGGGCTGCCGGAGAGGGGTGAGGTGTCCTCACACTCATCGGTGGAGGAAATCGGCCCCAGCGGTTCCCGACGGCAAGGGGGGAAGGGGGCAAAGGCTATGGTGTTGGGTTGGCCCTGGGGAGTGAGGCAACAAAGGAGAGGGGATGGAGAAGGCTATGTTGTTGAAGAGGGTGCAAGGCTCAGCCATGGGGAGGACCTCGGCTTGAGTGGTTGTGGGTGGGTTGCTCTTGGCTAGGGCAAAGGATATGAAGAGGAGGGATGGGCTATGTTGTTGGCTGCAGTTGGGAGAAAGGAGGAATAAAAAATATAAGGGATTAGATTAGTTAGGATTCTATATATTAGTTAGGATTAGGATTTAGATAAGATTATGGAGATTAGGTTATTGGGTTTGAGGGTAATGGGTTGATGGGTTATTGGATAAATGGGTTAATAGCTATAAGGAATAAGAAAAGATACTACTACTAATAATAATCATAATTAGTAATAGCATCAATAATAATAATGCTAATAATATTAATAACACTAATAATACATAATAATAATAATTAAATAATAGTGCTAATGACAACAATAATAATAATGGGAATAATAATAATAATAATAATAGTAATTAATAAAACAATCAAAATTAACAATAATATTAATCATAATAATAATAATTTACAATATAACAACAACAATAATAATAACAACTAATAATAATGCTAATTAATAATCATAATAACAACAATAATAATATTTATACTACATTAAGAATGATATTAAGAATAATAACACTGATAGTAATAGTAACAATAATAATAACACTAATAAAAAAAAATAATAAATAATAATAACCATAGTAGTAGGAAAATACTAATTAGTAATTAAAATACTAACAAGTAATAATGGTAAATATTAAAGCCAAATTACCATTTAATATACTAAAATAATTTGGGTATTTATAATAAATAAAATCAATCAATCATTTAACAATTAAAATAAAATAATCAGTAAAACAAAATAATTTCTTAGAAAAATAAAATATAGTATTTTAAATTAGGGATATTACACCAATGCAAGTTGTTTGATTACTATAGATTGATTATTATTATCATTTTATGGGGAGTAACATGAGTATCAATCGAGAGGAACATGCAGGAGTAATATAGGATTAATAGGAGGAACACGCATGCATAATACATGAGTACAGGATGACAGGAGTATAACATGATACTATAAGGTCTCTGTAAAAAAGATAATCAAGCAACAGGAAAGTAACCAGTCAGGTATCAGGTGATCAGGTGATTACATGCAGGTGTTAGGTGTCAGGTGGAGTACAATAATATAAGCAGTACAAGTAAACACATAGTTACAATATCAATCAAACAATCAATCATGCCAGTTAGTTCAGGAAAATAAAAATATTTCAAACTCTTCACAATCATAATTATAATAATAACAATATATATTAGGATTTTAAATAGCTATGCGGAGCTGAGCAAAGCGGGAGCGTATCTAGACATAGAATCATAATAATTATTGTATAATCAAGCGAAGCTAAGTAACGTTGGAGCGAAGCTAGCGTACAACGTGATCGCTCCAAACCTGCATAAAAAAAATACAGCTTTTAGGAACAATGCTAGGTCCTCGATGCTACCGTGTAGCCTAGGGCTAACGGGTCATGATCTATAGGGAGGGACAACAATGGAAGCGTTGTGTAAGTTTCTTTCTTTTAATTAACCTAACTAGTTAATACTTTTTTCTCAGTTTTATAAAAAGAAAACAAAAATAGTTAATTTAAGTTAAGAAGGAGATGATAGAAGAAGAGATGTCGGTATTGTTGTTGTTTTATTATAAAGAAAGGAAAGACTAAATAAAAGAAAAAAGATTTGTGACTCTAAACTAATGAACTGAAAAAGAATAAAAAGAGTACTTACCTCTGTTATTGAATCGTATTAAAAAATTATCTTGAAGTAAAGCAAATAATAGAGAAGAATAAATAAAAATAGGGATTCGGCGAGATCGAGCATAATGAAGAAAAGTGAAAAACTTCTATTGATTGTTACCTTCAATATAAATTTCTTGAGAAACAATTACAATAGTGTCACTCTACAATAACTCTTACTCTCTTTTAATCATGTAACTCTCTCTAACCTAAACTATAAAGAAAAATAAAAATTACATTAAAGAAGAAAAGAAAAACCTAAACTAAAACTCTCTCTCTCTCTGAGTGGTGCCCCTCTGCCTTCGAGGTTACAGAATTTATAGGAGAAAAACAGAAGGATAAAAAACGCACGAAGATAAGGAGAGCTGGTTATTTCTGAATTTGAATCCTCTCCTTATCTCCAAACTTGATTTGATTTATCCAGAATTCAATTCTGATCAGTAGCTTATTGGCGTATTGATTATTGAATATGACTGACCAAATGATACAATTAGAAATAGTGATCAACATAAGAATTGTAACTCTTTAAGTCTCTGGATCATCTTAAATCATCATATTTGAGATTTGCAAAAGTTATGCTCAAAATGCTAAAAGGTATTCAATCTGAATCCGAATCTAAATTGATTTAGAACTCCGAATTTACTTGAATTTTTCTCCTTATCTCTAAATATGATTACTTCATCTTGTTCATTAATCTTCTCTCTATCCATTTATCCTCTTAGATTTTTAATTTTTTTTAGAATTGATGAGATATCCATTTATCTTCATCGAAACTGATAGGGTCTTCAAAAATTCATTTTATTCTTTTGAATTTAGATTGGTATTATCTTATCTGATATATCTGGTCTTCAAATAAGATGACTTTTAGAACTTCTGAATTTGAATAAATCCTCTTGATTTGCTTGATTTTTGAGTTGTTTGGATTTAATTGGATAAATCTGTCAATCTCTCTTTTCTTTGTTAATAACACTGCATACCATTAACATGAAAATACATTAAAAAATAAATGAAGATATATAACACATGTGATATTAAATATGTAATGTATGTGTATGATCACACCCTCACACTTATCTTGTGCTCATCCTCGAGTAAAATAATAGAAAAAACTGAACTAACTTAACTCACTTTTTTAGGAATCATGGTTGCACTTAGCACGTGCAACAAGCCGTTAAACCTCTAGGTTACCCTTAAAGGACGAGTTTTATCTCGCAAGAGTTTTCAGTGGATTACACCCACAAAATTATAAAGAAAAATAGAGTGTTAGTATTTTTGAAACACATTTTGAAGGAAAAATATTTGAAGTATTAATGTAAAAATTCAAGTAATCTATAAGTCATAGGATTATCAAAACTTAGTCCTTCCTAAACTTAGTCTCTATTCAAATATTTTTTATCAATCAAGGTAAGGATTAAAATTGTATTTCTCATCTAGTCTATCATTTACCCTAAGTCATATACACCTTGTGACCGTGAAAATTTGACCCGGATTCTTCAACTCTAACTCTTATGCTTTATTATTAATAATTTTTTTCATTTATAATGGTAATATCCCTAGCTCTATTAGGCTTTCTAATTCACCCATGTAATGAGCCTTAGTCGGTGACTCCAAAAACGGATGGTTTTAGGGCACCAGGTGAGAAAAAACCCCAAGGATTTAGGACTCGAGCAAATAAGGCCATAAAACTAAGGATTTTTATTTATATGAATCACTTTTAGACATGAATACTTATGTTTTATATAGCATAAATTCTAGCTTAACCAGAAATTTTTTTAATAAATATATATTTTTTTATATGGCATAAGAATCTTTGTTTTTGAACTATTAGTGCGTAAGTGTATATAGTATGCATATTTCATCAAAGTAAAAATCAAGACTAAACTACTTTTTCAATCTTTCTTCCTAATCTTAAAAACAAACAAATAATTATATTTTGAACAAGAATAAGAAATCCTAATTATGATCCTCTTATTCCTTAAATTTAACTTAATTTCTAACAAAAAAAATAGTTAAAGTATTATTTTCATTTTCAAAAAGCTTTTAAAGAAAGGATTTTTTTTAAATTAATAAAGTTAGTATGTTTGTAAATCCTTCCCCACACTTAACTCGTGCATTGTTCTAAATGAATAAATGAAATGCAATAATACATGAAAAGGAGACAGGGAAGGAAATTGTCACCTTAAGGTGGTGGTTCCTGTAGTGGTCTCATTGGCCAAGCGTTTCTGTCCAATCTAAATATTGTGGATTTTCATAGAATCCATCTTTTATGACCTCTTTCTTATTAATATTTTTATACTCCCCAATATGAATAGAATCATGTAAGATCCTAACATAAAATTTTTCCCCGTTATATGACCAATTTTGGGATATCATCACAGAGTCATTTTGATCTAAACCTTAGTCCAACAATGGAATATGATTTTGTGGAATGGATGATTTGGGTTCAATAATGAAAAGAATAGGAATTGAAACTGACTCGGGAATAAAACTCAAATCAAGTTTAGGTTCGAGAGTCAAAGTTGGTTCATGAGTTTGGTCCAAATCATAGAATTCAAATTCACATTCATTTTTCAATAATGAAATATGACTATCCAAAATAGGTGGTTCATGTTCAAGCTCTATAGGGATAGGAATCAGTGTTGGCTTCGAAATTGGGTCCAAATAGGGTAAGAATATCAGAGTTAGCATAAATTCAAAAAGTGAAACTGAATCACAATATTGAAAATTAGCATCATATTCATCTTCAAGTTCAATCTCATTGAAATAAAAACTTGCCAATTTGTCAATGGTTGATATTGGTCAAGTTTAAAGTTTTGTGGTGAAACTGAATCTTGGTTAAAATCTTTAGATATTATGATTCTGTGACACTTAAAAAAGACAAGATTCTTATTGGTCCGAACAATGTCTAAACTTGTTGACATTTACAAAAGACAGTGACAGACAAGCCTAAGACCAGTTTTCACCCATCTCCGAGGGCAAGGAAGCAACTTGGGACTCCACTGATCCAGCAAGCAGACAGTGACCCGGATTGTTTCTAACAGACCTCAGCAGGTCTAAAGTGCTAACACTTAGCATCGCATCAGCCCAAAGGGATAGCTCGCTTGAGAGGCTAATATCACCCGACTTCGCCTTGAAGCCATTTCAAAGCCTCGACGGAAGCTAACTTGCAACTTCGCCACAGAGGACTTCTAGCTCCGCCAAAGGTTTTCTTTCAGATTTCGCCAGAAGCTACCTCTAGCTCCGCTACGAGCTAATGCGGGCAGCTCCGCTATTAGTCTGCTATGGTCAACCTTGACCATCAAATCTCTGTGAGATCGGATCCAATCAGATCAAATCTAATTAAGATCAAATCAGAGATCAAATTTGGTAGTTGATTGCCACAATCTCTTGACTCTTCTAAAACGAGTAAGAAGATCAGGGAAAATCCTCCAACGATATGGAAAGGATCAAGAAGGTCAACCGACCTACCAATTCTAGCTTCGCAGAAGCTGATCCTAGCCTCGCAGCAAGGCTACTTTCCAGATTTTAACAGATTCGATTCAATCTGTTTTCATATTTTCAAGGGACGATTATACCCTTGCTCTCCCTATAAATAGCCCGCCAGGGGTACAAGGAGACACAGACACATGCATATGGGAGGACTCCACAAGCAGAGGCTTCTTCATAACGCACCGTGCGCTCTCGAATTCAGAGACCTTTTAGAGAATTGCTTTCTCTAACCAGGGTGTTGATACCCTAACATCGTCCTTCTTCTCAAGGAATCTCCGGAACAAGGCGAGAAGGAATTCCTTATTGAAGGCGATTTTGAGAAGCAGCAAGAGGGTTCTACCAACCTTCTGTTCTCTGATTCCCCGAACCAGGCGAGAAGGGAATCTCATCGCTCGCATCGTCAAAGGGACAAAGTGGTCGCGCGCTGACCAGACTCCTATCGGCACACTTCTCCAGAATCTCTGAGGAGATCTACTTGTAATCTTTTTAAGAATACTTGTAATTTAGCTCCTCAAACCCTTTTTTGTAAGTTTTCCCCCTTTGCAAACATAATGGAAAACAAGATGGCGACTCCGCTGGGAAGAAATTCTCCACTGCCGAGAATCAAGTGTCGCAATGCGACGAACAGACCTTCGGGTCTAACTCTGAATTCAGAAAAGCCGGTGCAGCCAGAGCTTCTCTGGCTAAATCTTCAAGGAAAGTCTCTGCAGAGACTGAAAAGGTTCTCTGCGAACCTACTACGGTTATTTGGCGCAATAAGGAAGCACGTCCGCAGTCTGATTCCTTTACTTGTGAGAACTTGGTGGTTCAGTTCGATCAGGAAGATTTGAAGAAGTCCTCTCTGGGGTGGCCCAATACTTCGAGCACGGAAGCATAGGAGGGTTTCCACGACCAAGGTTTCAAATCAGAAACCGAAGCAGAATTCCGCCAACACCCCTCAGCCTCGCGTGTGGCTAATCAGGTTCCCTGCGAACCTAAGTCTCCTCTGCCAGGCGGGTATGGAAGCCTAAACAGGAGTCTTCAACCGAAGCTTCAGGCGTAGCTACGCCTAAACCGCGCCTCTCTCGCCAAGAAAAGGCAAGATGCCTGTCTGCTCCAATCATAAAGTTACAACGGCAATCATACCGTTGTCCAATTCAAGCAGCGATGCCTCGCGCCGGCCTTGTTTCTCACGAGCGAAGCTACTGTACACAGCGTACGCGCAGGGTCCATGACGGCGAAGCCGAAGCCAAATTACCATCTAAGGCTAATTACCTTCACAGCAGCATAGCGGGTAAAGCACCACAGCGTGCTCTGCTTTCCAGTGCGTCAAGCACTAAGTTCGCTAGAACCAAGGCACTATTCAGTGCTAATCCCATCTGCAGGGATAAAAGAAGCAGGACATCGCCCTATGTGCGATCCAGAAGAGCCTTTGCGCTCGATTGCAGGGACCCAACCGGGTCTGATTTGAGGAATTGTTGGCTAATAGACAAACCTCTTCCCCCTGTTGTCGACAAGAGGGATGTCAGTTGGTGACACTCCACTCGGCCCATTGCCGGCTGGAACCAGTCCCCGCCACGCCTCCAAGATGACGATCAGTTTTTGATCGACTGACGGTACAAGCCCCGGCGAAACATCGCAAAAGGAGCATCTCGCGAGATCTACCCTCTGCATCCGTCAACATGACCGGAAGAGACGAGAGTACCCAGATCAAGATTACAGCCAGGCTTAGGCGAAGTCTTGATGCATGAGGAAGGTGTTTTCTGAAACACCAGATCTAGGGTGGCGATACCCTACAATTATGAACAGCCTTCTTCCTCGACGGCCCTAGCCTCGTCACAGCCCAGGAGGTCACTCCAATCATCAGATGAAGAAGATGAAGACAGTGGTACGCCTCTTCGTGACAGTTAGCTCGGTACGAACAGACAGAGTATCAGTCAACATGGCTGATGGCGCTAACGACGACCTTCATCGGCGCCTGGAAGCTCAGGAGCAAACTTCCAAGACTCAGCAAGAGGCTCTGGACAATATTCAACATGCTCGCACAACTCCTCAGTGACCGGAACAACAATGATGCCGGGAGCAATCACGATGAGGAAGAGCATTTCAGCAATGAGCAGCCAAAGACGGAGAAATCCAAAGAGGGTTCTTCCTTA